>JAJOZX010000245.1:1545000-1640000 GCA_023014485.1 Bathynomus jamesi
CATCGTGCCAAGACAGCAGAAACTTTGAAAAAAAAGTAGCAGACGATGTTCCTTTGATTATTGACTGGGATGGCAAACTCCTAGTGGACCTCACGGGGAAAGAGCGTGTGGACCGGCTCTCTGTTCTAGTGTCTGGATTGGGAGTGCAACAGCTTCTTGGAGTCCCCAAAATTCCGTCTGGTACTGGAGAACACCAAGCAAAGGCCGTGCGGGATAAGCTGCAGGAATGGGAATTGAGTGACAGAGTTGTTGGAATGAGTTTCGACACTACCGCATCAAATACGGGAATCACTCCGGGGCTTGCGTCCTCTTAGAACAAAAACTTGGAAGAGATCTCCTCTACTTGCCATGCAGATATATCATAATGGAACTTGTTTTTGGTGCAGCTTTCGAGGCCTGCATGGGACCAACTTCTGGGCCTGAAGTCCTCTTGTTCAAAAGATTTCACCGTTCCTGGCCTCAAGTGGATACGAGTCAGTTTTCATCGGGTATTGATGACCAGGAAGTTGAAGCATCTACGAGAGAACAACGTCCCAGTCTGATCAACTTCGCTTTGTACCAGCTGTCACAAGATTATGCAAGGGATGACTACAAAGAGTTCCTAGAGTTAGCTCTTCTTTTCTTGGGTCGAGCAGAGTCCCACGCTTTCATCACTCTTTTAAAGCTCCTGGCGCCATGCATCAAAGTCGCTGGTTATCGAAAGTGTTGTATTCCTTCAAGATATGGATGTTCCGGAAAGCGTTTAAATTAACAGCCCAGGAGGAGCGCAGCCTGCGGGATATCTGTGTATTCACCGTCACCACTTACATGAGTGCCTGGTTTCGTGCCCCATTGCCAGCAGCTGCACCGCTGGAGGATATGAATCCGATGAAGGCTCTGTCCAGTTATCCACATACAATGATTGCAAAGGCTACAACAGCCAAATTCAGTGACCACTTGTGATATCTCTCTGAGAGCTTTGTTGCACTAGCGCTGTTTGATCCAGAAGTTTCTGGGGCTACGAAGAGGGCTATGATCGAGGATATGGAGTCCAAAGAAAGAGATGAGGATGCATGAAAAAAGGTCAACGAAACAGCTTTCAAGCCGACAATGACCCTGGATGCCTTCGCCTCAAAACAATCGAAGAAGCTATTCGTTTATTTCAACCTGCCGCAGATTTCTTGGAGAAAGATCCTAATGACTGGAATTCCTTTCCCTCATTTCAAGACGCTACAAGAGATGTTTCTAGCATGAATGTGATCAGTGATAATGCTGAACGCGCAGTAGTTCTCATAAAATTTCAACCAGAGGCATACAAGAGATGAACAACAATTGCAGTTCCTTCTTCAAGTTGTGGCTGACCATCGCCGAAGCTTTCCCGACAGCAAAAAGGAGACCTTGATTGGGCAACAGTGAGTGGTTTGGTAACCATGACACCCCCGTCTTGAACGGCTAATACACAACGATATAGTTGGGGGGGACCCAAATGCCATGGTCTCATAGGAATATAGAGTAAACATTTGAAGTCCTTGAGCTAGCTCTAAATATTAATTGATTCAAATGAAATTTCTACCCAAGCGTTTTTACATTATATGTCGCCATTTCAGGTGTTGGGAGCCACCTCTTTACTAACCTCAAAATTAGACATGTAAATAAGGACCACCCTAATATATATATATATATATACACACATTCAACTGCAAAGAACACGCAGTATAAATAACGTAAAGAACGACGCTTGTATAGGAGATATTCCGCGCAAGACGAGAGAGAGAGAACGAAACAAATGAAAAAATGAGGTAAGCACCCGGGAATCGATCCCGGGATCTTCCGATTGCCGGTCAGATGCGATACCATTACACCATGGGCCTCACTCTTCCAAATGCCGTAATTCTTCTACATACTCGCAGAAACCAATGCATACTGCGTGTTCTTTGCAGTTGAATGTATATAATGTTACGTCCTGCGGGAGGTGCCCCCTTGGGGCATTGGTTTCTGCGAGTATGTAGAAGAATTACGGCATTTGGAAGAGTGAGGCCCATGGTGTAATGGTATCGCATCTGACCGGCAATCGGAAGATCCCGGGTTCGATTCCCGGGTGGTTACCTCATTTTTTCATTTGTTTCGTTCTCTCTCTCTCGTCTTGCGCGGAATATCTCCTATACAAGCGTCGTTCTTTACGATTATATATATAATATATATATTATATATATAATACACATATATGTGTGTATATATATATACAGTATGTGTGTATATATATACACACATATATGTGTATATATATATATATATACAGTATGTATATATATATATATGTATGAAAATCATTTCACGAAGGACTGTATATATAATTATATATATATATATATATATATATATATATATATATATATATATATATATATACATTTCAACTGCAAAGAACACGCAGTATAATTAATGTAAAGAACGACGCTTGTATAGGAGAACATTCCGCGCAAGATGAGGAGGGAGAACGAACAAATGAAAAAAATGAGGTAACCACCCGGGAATCGAACCCGGGATCTTCCGATTGCCGGTCAGATATGATAACCACTACACCATGGTCCTCACTCGATCAGAAGTCGTAATTCTCCTACATACGCGCAGAAACCAATGCCCCGAGGGGGGCACCTCCCGCATGCCGCACCTATATATACACATTTCAACTGCAAAGAACACGCAGTATAATTAACGTAAAGAACGACGCTTGTATAGGAGAACATTCTGCGCAGGATGTGGAGGGAGAACGAACAAATGAAAAAATGAGGTAACCACCCGGGAATCGAACCCGGGATCTTCCGATTGCCGGTGAGATATGATAACCACTACACCATTTGTTCGTTCTCCCTCCTCATCTTGCGCGGAATGTTCTCCTATACAAGCGTCGTTCTTTACATATATATATATATATATATATGTTAACCCGTCCGTCTATGGCCTTGGTTGATTCGAAGTCGACGGGGGTTCTGGTTAGGAGGCAGCAACGGATTTGTTACTCACAATAGTTTCTTCTATAATACTCTCCGAGTTCTTTTGTAGTGGTTCGGAGGATTTTGTAAAAACTTATTAATTCTCTGAAGATTCCCTGATGCTTCTCATAACGTATCAGGAAATTATTTTTCTCTACTTTATTGACTGAGTTCTCGGACGAGAGCAAGGCTCGAAGGAAAAGATTTAAAACTTTCTTTTACTGTAATTTACTGCTAAAATGTACAGGTAATACTCAGCCTCTGAGTTAGATTAGACTTTTACAGGGGGAGAGGTTCGACCTCTTTCGACCATGGCTCAGGCCGGAATTTAAAAGTGAGGAGGCCCTCGGCCTCCTCGAGGAGGGCTCGAACCTCCTCGCTGAAGGGCTGCTAAGACAGGAGTAAGTGCAGTCAAGAAGAAAAAGAAGTAGCAGTTATTTTACAATTACATGCTTTATATATAATCTAAATTTTGGGTGAGTGCAGGTTGAAGGTTAAGTTTCCCCCTTTAAACACATGATCAGATTTTTGAAAGATTCCAAATAAAAATTAAAAAATAATAATAAAAAATAATCGTAATTTCGCCGAGTATATATTTCTAAAGGGCGACATAATTTCGTAGTACATTGACTACAATCTAAGTACATCACTGAGTACACTGTAATTTTGGTCTACAACAAATATGATTACAATTACGAATTAATTCACATTCACTTATTATCGTTAATTACAGTTCCAATAAAGTATATTCACTACGTCATTAAGTACATTACATCATTAAGTACATTAATTGCATCATTAAGTACATTAGTCACTTACAATTCTCACGGTGTTTTTATATTTATATATGGTTATTAGTACAACACAAAGTACATGGGCACATACGATATGTATTTATATACAACATGACACATGATATATAACATAACGCATGATAATGTTTTATAAATTTGAATCAGAGCGAGAGGAGATTTTCCGTTTTCAGATGCTCAATTTATGCTGTGATCATCGAAGTGCGTACAACTGCATAAGCATTTTCGAGTTTATTGCGAGAGGCGAAATAATAAAAAATAAAAAATAAAAAAGATAATACATGCGAACGTATTTGCAAGATTTTGAACGAGCAGGTACGGATGCATAAAGTTTTGTACACATTTCATAGACTGACACGAGTAAAATTAATATTTAATAAAATTGATATAGGAGAATGGTCAATATAAGATATGGACGTATGGATGAATATGGTCAAATAATAGTTATATTGCATCATACCATACAGGCCACAACATATAAATAACGAGATATAATGTGTAACGTTTTCATACTTTAATTCATAATCAATATGCCACGGCTATTCAATTCGTACATACAGCACAAGTCATTATTGGGAGGAAAAAAAAGAAGCGAATTAGAGACAAAGAGTGGGTATTAAGGGCTAAGAAGTGCAAATACGGGTTCCAATCATGCCATATGCAATGTGCATGCATAATCTAATAAAATTTAGGGATGAGGGTTAGATGCAAGACAACCATAATTAATTATAATAAATTCTCTAACAATGAAAAATAGAAATATGGATACGGACTAAACCATAGAAATGGTAGGTCGCATGGTTGTGACACTGAAAAAAAAAATAGAAAGCAAAAATCGAAATTCTATCCAAACTCCCATCAGGCGACATTGCTTCCTCATGTAAAAATGAACATTCGAACATAAAAACCATACATACATAAGTACTCTATGAAGACTGTATAATGATTATATAGGAATTATTCATTGTTCATTTTTACAGGGCTCTTCCCTCTAGAATGATATTAATTAATACAATACAATTAATACAATACAATACAATTAATACAATACAATAACATAACATCCCAACTAATTCAAACTAGATGATGACTAATGGTTTTTATATGATAATTACAAATTTATATACCACACATGATTTGGGGTGGTTAAGTACAATGCACAGTAATCAAATCTTTAACATGACACTTGCTTAGAAAGATATTATAAAGTATAAAAAATTCAAAGATTAATACTTTAATTTATGCAACAGAATAAAAGGATTAATACGTTAATTTAGACAAACAATTAAGTTAGACAGCCAATGATATTGTTAAATTTTTAATAAAATTTTATTTTCCTGTGGAAAAAAATACATACCTAATGAATTGTAGGTAAAAGGGAAATTTAAATTTTAAGGTTCAGTAATTTTCGAAGTTACCATGACCGTATATTTAATAAACTAATTTGATGGACTAGTGTAGGCAAAAATTGACTTACATTTTATTGTTGGATAGAGTCCTCAGCAGTGGGAGAACGATCGCAGAAACATAAACTTATTGCAAGTACGAACAAGTTGGTATCGTATAATATTAAAATTTATTTAAAATAAAAGTAAAATTAATTTAGTGAAAACATTAAAATTTATTTAGTTACAGTTTTAGATACTAGATGTTGTTAGCCATTAAGAATATACAGGGAAAAGAAAGATAGAATTACGTAAACGATCATGTATAGACCTGTGGTCGAATGTGTATTTTATAATTTTGAGGGACAGATTAGCTTAGAAGGTTGTTAAATTAACTGAATAAATGCATGAGCAAGATTATGTATATTAGCAAAATGATTAAGATTAAATAGCATCGTTAGCACTTACACGCAATGAAATAGTTTATTGTGATATCGAATGATTTTAGAATAAGGTTTGTATATACAGTATATATCTTGTGTGCATATATGCGTGTGTATGTGTAGGGATTTGGAAAGTTTTCGAATTGACAAAGTTTAAAAATAATGTATAAAAATTTAAAATGGGAGTAGGATTGTGAAATCCTTTAAGTTTTTGTGAATTATTATTAAATTCTAATACAGGTAGTATTAATGATGATGTATGCGTATGAGTTTTAATGTAAAAGTGACTTGAGGTGCGAGTGAATTCGAGTATGCGTCAAAAGTAATAAAATTCAATTAGGGTTATAGATTTTACGTAATTAAATCAGTTACACGTATTAAGGTAATTAAAAAAAACGCACTTAGAGGATATTACAAGTAATGAAAGTAAATCTCACGGCATTAAAATTGAATTTCGACACATAATTAATTTCGACTACTAACATTCATAGCCATATAGTAGTGTGTCAAATTGACTATAATTTTCGTTTGATATCTTAAAAGATGGTATGATAATAATATAACGACAATTACTCAATATTAATCGAATAAAAAAAATAAAAAATAAAAAAATTGAAAATAGAAATCAACTGTAAACTATAATGAACTAACATGAGGTTATAGGGTCCATACTCTTAAAAAAATAAAAAACAACTTTGGTTAAACTGTGGTTTGACCTGAGCCAAAGAAGAATTAACCATGGTTAAACCATTTCTCTGGTTGACACGGTTCAACTGGGGTTGGGGTGTTAAAATAAAAAAAAATAAAAAAACAAAGTTTCAAGTACTACATTCGGGGGAATTAAGTGACTAAGCGGGGAGATATGTCTGAAATTGACAATACGTCTTTTCGTGAGCACTTTGCTCTTTAGGAAAACATTGATTGTCACACTGCTCATAACACAAATTAAAGGAGTTCAAACAAAACGGAAGGACGGCATGTTCCTCAGCATAGTAATTTAAAAAGGGAGTCATTGGGACATGATCGACTAATTATTACAACTATTTTCATCACATATACATTACAATAATTATCAAAATCATTATAAACAATTGTAAATCTGTTTTTGTTACAAGAAAATATATAATTTCACCTATATATTTATATACGCAACAACTGCATGCAAAAAGGAGACAAATCGGTCAATTTCCTTCTTACAACAAAAAAAAAGAAGGTTGAGCTAAAGACACAAACCGGTCAATTCAGGTTAAATTCAATTTTCTCTTGTAACAGAGAAAGGTTGAATTAAATTCTCTTAAATTACATTCTCTTAAACTAAATTCTCTTAAACAACAAAAAAAAGGTGAATTCAATTGACTGCCTTGAAATGACTTGGGACTTGAAAACTGACTTGGGACTTGAAACTGAGACTTGAAACTAACCTCAAATCTGACTTCAAATAAAACTGACTTCAAATAAAACAAACTGACTTCAAAACTGACTGAAACTTCGAAACTACTTGAAACTGATTAACTTGAAACTGATTAACTTGAAACCGATTAACTTGAAACCGATTAACTTGAAACCGATTAACTTGAAACCGATTAACTTGAAACCGATTAACTTGAAACCGATTAACTTGAAACCGATTAACTTGAAACTGATTAACTTGGAACTGATTAACTTGAAACTAACTGACTTGAAACTGACTAATTTGGAACTGACTAACTTGGAACTGACTAACTTGGAACTGACTAGCAACTTCAATCTGACTTGCAACTTGAAATTTAAACTTCTGACTTAAACTGGATCGAGTATCTTGAAACTGAAACTGTCTGACTTGAATTCTATCAAGTATATTGAAACTGAACTGACTGACATTGACTGCACTTGAACTCTATCAAGTGGAGTCTATTATTCTCTGGGTTTGGTTGTCCCTCTTGGAAGCAACCAACTAACTGAAACTAACTGAAATGGACTGCACTGAACTGCTATTAGTGCAGTCTACTGAAACTGAAACTGACTTGCACTTGAACTGCTACCAAGTGGAGACTATTAATCTCTGGGGTTTGGTTGTCCCTCTTCGATACAACCAACTGAAACTGTCTGAAAACTGATTTGCAACTTATTTGTAACTAAAACTGACTTGGAACTGATTTGCAACGGATTTGCAATTAAAACTGACTCAAAACTACTTCAAGTATCTCTATAATTCTCTGGGGTTTGGGTGTCCCTCTTGGATGCAACCAACTGAAACTGAAAACTGAAACTGGAACTTGAAACTGCTTCAAGTATCTCTATAACTATAAAATCTCTATAAACTCTCTCTTTATTAATTTGCAAGTCAATTCAATTCACTAATTTGAAAAATATTGTAACAAAAAATATGAAATGAAAACACATTTCACTCGAATGTAGGCGAAGGTACAGTAATATTATGTTTGGTACATAAAATAAAATTATTCTATACTAACTATAATAGTGAAAATAACTGAAAATAACTCTGTGACATTTAACTCTGTGACAATAACTCTGTGACAATAACTCTCTGACAATAACTGTGAAAATTAACTTCTGTAAAAATAAACTTCTGTGAAAACCAACTGTGGAAATCAACTTCTGTGGAAATCAACTTCTGTGGAAATCAACTTCTGTGGAAATCAACTTCTGTGGAAGTCAACTTCTGTGAAAATTAAATTCTGTGAAAATTAACTTCTGTGAAAATAACTGTTTCAATAAAAAAATGTATCACTGGTGTCTGAAATGTTCACTGTGTTTCTTGTTAATTCTGACTTAATATTAGTTAACTGTTAATAATGCTGTCTTCTCAGCTGTTTCCAAATTACTTAAAAATAAACTCTGTACTAAAAATTTCTACGGCTAAATCCTATGAGACGTGTCCTGAAGACGTGCCTTGCTGGCTACGTTTTCTAGATGAGACGAGACGTGGATAACTTGGAGTCGTTACACACCGGTTCAAGGGTGGATGTGACGAACTGGAAGTCGTGACACGCCGGCCAAATGGTGGGTCTTATTATCTTGGTAGTAGGGTCTTTTTATCCTGATGCAGGGTAATTTCTATCCTGGCCAAAGGGTGGCCACTTGTTTAATTCCTGGGTATAGGGTCGACAGACTTTTATTAAAATCCTGGCCAAAGGGTCGCCAGACTGTTAACCCCTCCGTCTATGGCCTTGGTTGGTTCGAAGTCGATGCGGGTTCTGGTTAGGAGGCAGCAACGGATTTGTTACTCACAATAGTTTCTTCTATAATACTCTCCGAGTTCTTCTGTAGTGGTTCGGAGGATTCCGTGAAAACTTACTAAATTCTCTGAAGATTCCCTGATGCTTCTCATAACGTATCAGTTAATTATTTTTCAATACTTTATTGACTGAGTTCTCGGACGAGAGCAAGGCTCGAAGGAAAAGATAAAAAAACTTTCTTTTACTGTAATTTACTGCTAAAGTGTACAGGTAATACTCAGCCTCTGAGTTAGATTAGACTTTTACAGGGGGAGAGGTTCGACCTCTTTCGACCATGGCTCAGGCCGGAATTTAAAAGTGAGGAGGCCCTCGGCCTCCTCGAGGAGGGCTCGAACCTCCTCGCTGAAGGGCTGCTAAGACTGGAGTAAGTGTAGTGAAGAAGAAAAAGAAGTAGCAGTTATTTTACTAAGATGATTCCGTCGCTTAGGTCAAACTCGTACGAGGATAGGCTTAAGGAGTTAAAATTGACTACACTCGAGACTAGAAGGCTAAGGGGTTATCTAATCCAGGTTTTCAAAATTTGAATGGGTTCGATAACATAGATAGAAATAGCTTTTCCGAAATATCTCAATATAATAGGACTAGAAATAACGGGTGTAAGTTGAAAAGTAGAAGGTTCGAGACAGTAGTTGCCAAAAACTTTTTTACGCATAGAATAGTAAATAGGTGGAATAGTTTGCCGGTAGAAGTAATTAGTAGCACGTCTATAAACATGTTTAAAAATCGATTAAACGCATATGTTGAAAGATTGGGTATAATTTAAGGTAGTAAAATTAAGGCTTTGTGGTTCGGAACCCACGTAAAATTGTAGGTCCCCTCCGCCACCACGGAGGACATGCACAATACACAATTACGAACACAGTTAGGTAGACCAGCCATGAGTGGATCCTAGGGTCTTTGTTGGTCTGAAACATTATAACATTATAACATTATATAATCTAAATTTTGGGGAAGTGCAGGTTGAAGGGTAGGTTTCCCCCTTTAAACACATGATCAGATTTTTGAAAGATTCCAAATAAAAATTAAAAAATAATAATAAAAAATAATCGTAATTTCGCCGAGTATAGATTTCTAAAGGGCGACATAATTTCGTAGTACATTGACTACAATCTAAGTACATCACTGAGTACACTGTAATTTTGGTCTACAACAACTACGATTACAATTACGGATTAATTCACATTAACTTATTATCGTTAATTACATTTCCATTAAAGTACATTCACTACGTCATTAAGTACATTACATCATTAAGTACATTAATTACGTCATTAAGTACATTAGTCACTTACAATTCTTACGTTGTTTTTATATTTATATATGGTTATTAGTACAACACAAAGTACATGGTCACATACGGTATCTAATTATATACAACATGACACACATGATATATAACATAACGCATGATAATGTTTTATAAATTTGAATCAGAGCGAGAGGAGGTTTTACGTTTTGAGATGCTCAATTTATGCTGTGATCATCGAATTGCGCACACTTGCATAGGCATTTTCGAGTTTATTGCGAAAGGCGAAATAATTAAAAATAAAAAATAAAAAAGATAATACATGCGAACGTATTTGCACGACTTTGAACGAACAGGTACAGTTGCATAAAGTTTTGTACACATTTCATAGACTGACACGAGTAAAATTAATATTTAATAAAATTGATATAGAATAATGGCCAAGATAAGATATGGACGTACGGCTATTCAATTCGTAAATACAGTACAAGTCATTATTGGGAGGATTTAAAAGAAACGAATTAGGGACAAAGAGTGGGTATTAAGGGCTAAGAAGTGCAACTACGGGTTCCAATGATGCCATGTGCAATGTGCATGCATAATCTAATAAAATTTAGGGATGAGGGTTAGATGCAAGACAACCTTAATTAATTATAATAAATTCTCTAACAAATGAAAAATGGAAATATGGATACAACTAAACCATAAAAATGGTAGGTCGCATAGTTGTGACACTGAAAAAAAAATAGAAAGCAAAAATCGAAATTCTATCCAAACTCGCATCAGGCGACTTTGGTTCCTCATGTAAAAATGAACATTCGAACATAAAAACCATAAATACATAAGTACTGTATGAAGACAATGAATTAAGGATCCATATAAGAATTATACTATAATGATTATATAGGAATTATTCATTGTTCATTTTCACACACACACACACACACAAAAAAAATATGTATATATATATATATATATATATATATATATATATATATATATATATATATATATAAAATTTAGAGTGGTCCAAAAAATAAAAATTTGTAATTTTTTACCTCCACATGACTGCTCCTATTCCTATATCTATCAAGCATCTCCATGACAAATTTCAGCCTAATTGAATGATATTTACTCATTTTCTAGTAGATTGATCTTCTGGGTTAAAAAATGAAAAAAAAACAAGCGCAAATACAGGGTGTACATAAAGTGAGGATCTATTTTTGTGAAGCACTTGGAAATTATATGGAATTCAATCATAAAATGATAAAGTGGTAACATTTATTAAATAATTAAGAGTAGGATTCGACGTGACGCCCATCAGTATCCCTGTACAGCTCAAATCGTTCCGCAGCATTTCTAAACACATTCTGGAGCATTTGCGGGGTTATGTTATCTGCAGCAGTTCGTATACGTGTATGTAAGTTTTCAAGACTCGTAGTCTTCGTCTGATAGACGTGCGATTTGATAAAGCCCCATGCAAAGAAATCTAAAGGGGTTAAATCTGGTGATCTCGCTGGCCTAGGTCTGTTGCTTCCGCGTCCGATCCAGCGATTTGGAAAACGTCCATTTAGATAATCCTGAACAATTTTGGCATAGTGACAAGGAGCACCATCATGTTGATAGACGATGGGGATAGGATTGTTAGTACCGTCGTCTATCAACATGATGTTGCTCCTTGTCACTATGCCAAAATTGTTCAGGATTATCTAAATGGACGTTTTCCAAATCGCTGGATCGGACGCGGAAGCAACAGACCTTGGCCAGCGAGATCACCAGATTTAACCCCTTTAGATTTCTTTGCATGGGGCTTTATCAAATCGCACGTCTATCAGACGAAGATTACGAGTCTTGAAAACTTACGTACACGTATACGAACTGCTGCAGATAACATAACCCCGCAAATGCTCCAGAATGTGTTTAGAAATGCTGCGGAACGATTTGAGCTGTGCATGGATACTGATGAGCGTCACGTTGAATCCTACTCTTAATTATTTAATAAATGTTACCACTTTATCATTTTATGATTGAATTCCATATAATTTCCAAGTGCTTCACAAAATAGATCCTGACTTTATGTACACCCTGTACTAATTTATATGTTTGTAAACAGATTAAATCTCAAAGAAAACAGCTTTTTTTTTTAGAAAACAGAATAACTCTTAAAGAAAACATTAATTTTTAAAGAACAAAAATGATATATTTGATAGAAAATTACATTTATCATTCGTTTATAATATACATCATTACTTAGATTAATGCTTCATCACTGACTCCTTCGAAGACGATGAGTAGTCTTGGCGATGTTTTGCTACTAATCGGAGGATGAATTGTTTTTGTTCCTAATCCTTCGTCAAAGATGTACAGGGTGTCCCAGAATTAACTATCTATTTCAATGAAATCGGACAAATTTTTTAAAAACACACTTTTATTTATGTTTATCATGTTTAATATGTGTTAAAAATGTATACATTTCTAAATTTTTTTCATAATTTTATTTTCATAATTTTTTCATAGTTTTTCAGTTTTATTTTCATTCTCTTTCAGAACCCTATTAATAATGAATACACAAGAACGCATCTTTGTTGTAACATCCCGTATCAAAGGAATGCAATGTAATGAAATCAGAGAAAAATTTACAAGAAGATTCCACAGAACCGATCCTACAGACAAAGCGATTCGTGAACTTGTGAACAAATTTAAAAGAACTGGATCCGTACACGACGAGGTGGGAAGAGGACGCCCAAGGACAGCACGTAACAGTACCGAACAGGTACGACAATTGTTTGAGGATGAACCAACAACTTCGGTTAGGGAGGCCGGTCGAAGACTCAACATATCCAAGACAACAGTTCATAGAATCTTGCGTTCGACACTGATGAAAAAGGCTTATCACATTCAAGTACTGCATGCCCTAAATGAAGAGGATTATCCAAATCGAGCAGCAAGGTGTGCAGAAATTGTGGATCAAATCGAAAATGAAAGTTTATTGGATAACATCTTATTCAGTGATGAGGCGACTTTCCACACGTGTGGTAAAGTCAATCGACACAACTGTCGTATCTGGTCCAATGAAAGACCGTCTGAAGTCATAGAATGGCAAAGAGACTCTCCAAAAGTTAACGTGTGGCTTGGAATGACCAAATCCAAAATTTATGGCCCATTCTTCTTTGCGGAAGCAACTGTAACAGGTGCCGTCTACCTTGATATGCTTCAGCAGTTTCTCGAACCACAGCTTCTTGATGATGGCATTCTTGATAATGTTGTGTTTCAACAAGATGGAGCACCATATCATTATGCTCTAATTGTTCGAGAATACCTCAACAGACGCCTTCCGAATCGGTGGATTGGACGTGGAGGACCTCGACCTTGGCCTCCGCGTTCTCCGGATTTGACACCCCTGGATTTCTTTGCATGGGGTTTCATAAAAACAAAGATTTATCGCCAAAAG
This sequence comes from Bathynomus jamesi, assembly GCA_023014485.1. Lineage (NCBI taxonomy): Eukaryota > Metazoa > Arthropoda > Malacostraca > Isopoda > Cirolanidae > Bathynomus > Bathynomus jamesi. The sequence continues at coordinate 1,558,549 of JAJOZX010000245.1, forward strand.
ATCAATAGTTTAGCTGAACTTAAAGAACGCATCCAGTTGGCAGTGCGGGAGATAACACCTGAAATGCTTCAAAATGTGTTTCGCAGCGCTGAGGATAGATTTGAAATTTGCAGAGATACAGACGGTGCACATGTTGAAACTTCTCAATAAAGTTTTGACTTATGATTTATAAATCTATTTGTTTTTGTATCATAATTTAGTAATAAACACAAAATTATGTCAGTTTTTTATTAAATTTGTCCGATTTCATTGAAATAGATAGTTAATTCTGGGACACCCTGTATTATATGCCTTGATAATGGCGATACCCCTCTCCGCCGAAACTCTTGAAAGCAATCATCCTCCGTCCAGAAATTGGGATCGGTCCTCAGGAAGGTATCCTCCCCTGCCTTCCTTCTTTCTTTCTTTAACAGATTGAAGATTCCTAGGGTCCATTTGGTGATCATTTCATACAAATTCAAATCTTCAATGTTTCCTTCAAGCTTCAATCGTCAAGTAACAGTGGTATTCTCGTTACGTTGGAGGTTTACGACCATCTTCTGTTTGGTCTCGGCATCGACTCTAGGATCGAAGAATACAAGGCCGATAAGATGCTCTCCAAGATACCACAGGTGCCGTTGAAGAGCTGTGGATGCTGCTTTGGAAATGGTCTGATTTGGGTACTTTTGCAAGATTTTAAGAAGCAGAATATCGTTGAAAGGAGCGTTGATTCCGACAGTGGCCTCGTTCCAAAAACGTGAGTAGACCAAGGCGATAAACAAAGAGAGCTCGGTGATATTCTCTGTCTCATGTGCTGTCAGATGTAATTGATGCTTGAACAGATAAATTTTGAGGACGTGGATGGCTTTGGTCATCCAGCGTGCATGGTGAGTTGGTCCTGGAGCGCGGACCTTGACTTCTTTCTCATCACGGCACCCGAGGAAGGTGAGGCAGAGTCGTAGCAATTCCTCGTAGTCATCACGCGATTGTTTAGACTCCAGTGCCTTTGTTTTGTAAAGTATTGGATCATTTCCACTCGAAGCTGGAACATCTTTGGATCTCTGAATAGATTGTTTGAAGCCTTCATGAAGGAATCCTTCTGAAGTGATGGCCATTTTTTCTGAAAACTTTTAAAGAGAGTCATTTTCGGGCCACCTGTGGGTCCAAGAAGTGCGTTGCAGGTGTTTGACAAGACGATTTTAAGGATATGATATCGACAAGCGATCCAGAGAAGTTCCCTCCCTACTGCTTTTTCAATCATGATACAAGCTCCCCTTTGAAGGCCAGTATTAGACGCAGTTGTGTCAAATACGAAACCTTGGATCTCACCACGAAGATTCCAGTCATGAATCGTCGAAATGCAAGCCTTGGCCCGTTCTTCTCCTGTAGCTCGTTGTATTTTTGGCACGGCTAGGAGTTTTTCCATCCCATTTCCCGTAACGATTACCGCGGTTCGTTCGACTGTTTCCTTTGCGTTGCCGATGTCGGGAAGTAGTTTCCCATCCCAGTGAAGAAGAAAGGGTCCTTCGACAGAAAACGAAGCTTGATCCTCTTTGGCTGCTGCCTGCCTTTCTTACCTTCTTGAACGACGGATGGAGCTGCGTGAAAGAGTCATTGTAGACATATCATAGCCCAGGGCTTGAGCGACTGATCCAGCAACGAAGACTGCTCCTCGATCGGGAAGGTTGACGCGATCAAGAGCAGCAACCACATCTGGTGATGTGAAGATAGTGTTTCGTTTCGGAGGATGAGAGTGTACATCTGCTCTTTCGGTCGAAGGCGACGGACAATATCATCGTCTTCAGCGTTGAATTCTTCAGAGGATGAAGTGGATGTGCTGGATGATGGAAGAGCAACAGCTCCAGCATGGAATGCAGCCTTTCTTTGTACCTTAGAGCTTTGTCAGCATCTTTCTCCTGTCGACATCTCTTGCGGTATTCTTTGGCAAAATTAATGTTGTCAGGGCCTGCCATACTGCAGGAAAAGACGTCTTCTCGTTGTATCATCAGGAATTGGCGGTCTTCATCATGTCTATCACCGTCAAGGCGTCCTTCAAGGCAATGTCGAAAAGCTCTGAGAGAGTCTCTTGGAATATGCTCTCTTTCACTCTGCAGCTTTGTAGCTGCGTCTCGCTGTTTTTCTTCAATGCAAGGAATTCTTCGTACAGCTTTGACAACTTACTAACGCAGGAATCGACTCGCTGTGTAGGAATCCTTGCTCTCTGCCACACTTGCAGGGCCTCTTTGCAGGCCAAGTTGTAGCTCCCTTTCAAGGTCTTGGACTGTTCATGGTCGTGAAACTGAACCAAACGAAGCACATCACCACATGTGGGTAGCCTTGCAGTTGATAACTCGTTGCTGGGCTTTCCTAGAACCCACGATTCTGCAGATGAGCGAGTACTTCTAGCCATAACCTGAAAAATGAGAGAAAATAAAGCATTAACCGTTTAGCACCAAAGCCCAATTATATAAGTGTTAAAGTAAAAAATTGCAAAATCAAAATAAATAAAGTAAAAAAATTGGATACAGTGGTTAGTGGTTGATGGGTAGGAACTTAGGAAGATAGCCAAATTTTTTAAAATATATTTAAGAATAAGTAAATAGTAAACTTCAAGAGACATAAGATATATACCTTACAATTTTAATAAATTAATTTAATAGCAACAACCTTACCGGTTATAAATTTGCATATTAAGAACATAATTATATTTATTTATATATATACTGAATAAATATAATATATATGAATTAATAGTTAATATATATGAATTAATAATTATATATATGAATTAATAATTAATATATATGAATTAATACGTACATGAGATACTATTCCTAAGCTCTTGAAGTTTGAACGAACTTAAAACCGTCCTCCAACAAGTTTTAACTTGAAATGATGCATGAGTAAATGATTTGTCTGATTCACAAACAGCATTATACAAGAAATCCAACAATTACATCATCCTCTGAAAGGTGGGCGGAGTCAGTGTGGCGGAACTGCCGCTTCCTCTAAAAATGAAGCGCGTACAAAATGATTAGCTAATTAATTAATTGAAAATGTGAAAATCATAGCGACCTCTTATTATGTTCTGATTCGACAGATATTTTGCACAAAATCACTTCACATCTAAAGGAATAAGAACAGCCATGTGGAGAGCATTTCCAACTATTTTGAAATTTTAGCCCGAATTTTGGACCACCCTAATATATATATATATATATATATATATATATATATATATATATATATATATATATATATATATATATATACAGGGCGTCCCAAAAAAATGTGTATACACACTTTAACAGCTGATAGCTCAATTGATGTTTCTTTTTTCCAAGTTAAACCCATTAGAATTAATAATGGCAGTCAGACTAAGCTTTGAACAAAGGAAATTCATTCTAAAATGCTACTGGAAGTGTGAAAACGCAGTTGAAGTGCAAAGACAGTTTAGGAGGGAGTTTCAAACAGATCCACCAAACGCGACTTACCATCACTCGAATTAGAGATAAGTTTGAAGCCGATGGAACTGTTCAGAATGTCCACAAGAAGCGTTCCGGAAGACCACGGACATCGACAAGCCCCACAAAGCAAGAAAGAGTACTGGAAACGTATCACCAAAGTCCAAGAAAATATGTGCGGCAAGCGAGTCGTGAGGTAGGAATTTCAGAATCGTCTGTCCAACGCATTTTGAAGCGCTGTCAATGGAAAAGTTACATTCCAAGATTAGTCCATGCTATTAATGAAGATGATCCGGACCGAAGAGTGGAGTATTGCGAGTGGTACTTGGCACGATGTGGATGTGGATTGGACGAAGGGGTTTCGTAGAATACCCTCCGCGTTCACCTGACCTCACACCACTAGACTTTTTTTATGGAGATACTTAAAAGACAAAGTCTACGCTATAAAACCTGCAACAGTCGCTGAATTGAGAGCAGCCATTGAACGAGAATGCACACAAATACCAAACGAAATGTTTCGTGATTTGCGATTCCATTGCTTCGCGTTATCAGCAGTGCCTGGACCAGAACGGACGTCAGTTTGAAAACAGGCGTTGACAAAACAATTAAATAATGTCTGTAGATTCTATTACATTTTGAAAATGAAATGTATTTTAATAAACACTGCCTTTATAATTATTTAAAGTGTGTATACATTTTTTTGGGACGCCCTGTATATATATATATATATATATAAAGTATATATATATATGTATATATATATATATATATATATATAAAGTATATATATGTATATGTGAAGTATATATATATAAAGTATATATATATGTATGTATATATATAAAGTATAATGTATATATGTATATATAAAGTATATATACAGGGTGTTTCAGGAGGAAAGGTCAATACTTTGGGAGGTGATAGTATCGGTCATTGTGAGAAAAAAAGTTCATATGAACATGTGTCTAATTCTGAATGGTTACGGAGATAGAGCTTTTTGAATCTACAAATACAAAAGCATTGTTAATTGTAATCAAGAAAGGGAAACCAATTACTGTTTCTAACATTTATTGTTTAAACATTGGCATTTTGAATGGTATCAGATACAGAAATGACAAATTTGTTACAGTTTACAATATATTTTCGAAAATCCCACCGTCAACCTCAATGCACTTTGCAACTCGTGTGCAAAAATCGCGTGTTGTTCGTCTGAGTTGATCTTGACGTTCCTTTATACGGGCAGCAGCATCCAAAATGCGCGCGAGCAATTCGTCTCGTGTATCCACCTTTCTTTTGTAAACTTGACTTTTCATCCACCCACAAACAATAATCTAACGAAGAGAGGTCTGGAGACCTTGGTGGCCATTGAATGGGACCACCGCGGCCGATCCATCGACCAGGGAAAGTTTGATTTAGGTATTGCAGCACCAGAAGGGTAGAATGTGGAGGAGCTCCGTCATGCTGAAAGTACATACCAGTGCGTGTAGCCAAAGGAACATCCTCCAATAGTCCTCCTGTCAATTCATTTTGCAGAAATTCTAGGTAACTTTGTCCTGTAAGACAATTCTCTAAAGGGGGAGGAAGAGCTGCGCGCGCATCAGATTCAAACAGCTCTATCTCCGTAACCATTCAGAATTAGACATATGTTCATATGAACTTGTTTCTCACAATGACCGATACTATCACCTCCCGAAGTATTGACCTTTCCTCCTGAAACACCCTGTATATATATATATATATATATATATATATATATAAAGTGTGTAAATATATATGTAAATATAAAGTATATATAGGTATATATATATATAAAGTATGTATATATATATATATATATATATATAAAGTGTGTGTGTGTGTGTATACAGGGTGTCCATAAATGTTTACCCTGAAAACAGTATGCTCTCATGTTTTAATGACGAATCTTACATCTGTTTTCTTTTTACAGGTGATCTCAGTGGTAGAGTCAACAGACACAATGTGCGTATTTGGGGATCGGAAAACCCACGTGCCGTAAGGGAGCATTTTCGGGGCAGTCCGAAGATCAATGTCTGGTATGGACTAATGCATGACCAGATAATTGGTCCTTTCTTCTTCGCTGAGAACACTCCGCAACTGTGTACCTGGATATGCTCACCAATTACGCCATCCCCCAGCTGCAGGACAGGCAGCCAACTGTCATCTTCCAACAAGATGGGGCACCCCTTCATTGGGCGCATGTTGTTCGTGAAACTCTCGACGCAACATTTCCAAATCGATGGATTGGCAGGGACGGGCCAATCCCATGGCCCCCAAGATCACCAGACATTATCCCGCTGGATTTTTTTCTCTGGGGTCATGTTAAAGATTTGGTTTATGCAACAGTTGTTCCAGATATCAGGACATTGCGAGAACGCATTACGGATGCAATTGCAACAGTTAACCCACAAATGTTGGAAAATGTGTGGCATGAGTGTGAATACCGTTCAGACATTTTACGTGCCACTAGGGGTGCACATGTGGAAGCTTATTAAGTTCATTAACTATGTATCAAAACTTTGTATGTTTATCTACTTATCATTAAATCTGTGTTTGAATACGAGTGTTTATTTAAAAGTTATAGCATGCTTTAATCAGGGTAATCATTTATCGACACCCGATATTATACTCGGGGTTCTGGGTTGGTTTGTCAAAACCTCGAGTATAATAAAAATACTCCTTTACGGCCCGTCTGGGCTCTCTTAATGTTGAGTCCAGATGCGACCTACAGAGTTCGCCGACGTTGTCGTCGCTTGCGGAATCCGGGAGCTTTCCTTAGCCCTCTTTTCGGCCGTCGAGTGTGGATTAACTGAGAGTCAACTTTAATATTTTAGGCACTTTAATTTCAAGTAAACGGATTACAAGCAAAAGTTTATAATGGTATGCTTTGCTTTAAGTTCACAAGGTTATATTTGAATTATCCTTCCGTCTATGATTGACATTTAAGGTCACGTTGAAATAAATAAATTAAGTCTGCTGGCGTTTCCTTCAGTCAGATCCTCAATTCCGGTATTCCGATATAAAGCGTACTCCCTATTTGAGGTGAAATGCTCCCTTCACCCAGGGTTTAAATTACGTTAATTGAAAAGGTCAGACGGCCCCCTTCTTGGACTACCCTTTGCCCGTTCTAAGACCGTCTTAAAGCACAACTAATGACATACCGGGTAACTCGCACCCTGTTACCCGCTGTAAAATGAACAACGATTTTCGTCTAAGACTATTCCGTAGTCCGTTCTAAAATCGCAAGCGTAGCTAATGCATAAGAGGTAACTCGCACCCCATTAGCTGCGGAGACCTAGGTAAGCAGAGCTCTACCCAGAATTTGTCCTTCAATGGCTGGACCCCTCCTTATATACGAAGGAATCCATTCTCACATGCGTCAGAGGTGAGTCACCGTGAGAACAAGAGAATGTGTAATTCTCAAAGCCAAGGTCCCTCCAGACGGATGCGAGGTGTTTGCTTTGGAAGGCAAACATGAAAGCGGCGAGCGTAAGATGTCTCGAAAGTTCGTCGGTGCGCTTTTGATTAAAATGGATGGTTGTTTTTATCTCATACATTATATTTCGGGCGTGTGCTTGGGGGCTTAGAAAATATTAAGCAGACTCAAGCGATGGTTAAGATAAAGACGGGCGCCTGCTCTTGTAGGATATTTTAAGAAGTTGGGCGTCTACTCGTGTATAACATTCGTCCATCTTTTAAAACAACAAATAAAAAAACTTAGGGCTTCGCTCTTATCGGAAGATTGGTACCGTGAAAAGTCGTAAAGAATACGCGAATTAGTAATATAAACACATAGATCACGTCGAAGTTTTATAAAAATTTTATTGTAAGAGTGAAACTCCAAAAATCGAAATCGTCTGTAGAAGTGCGAACAGCGTATGTAATTTCGTTTTTATCGTTCCAAAAAATCTTAATTAAACAAAAATTTAAATCAACTTACTTTAAAAATCAAAAGACGGCAAATAAATTTAAAATAGCAATAATATAAAACACCAATAGATTAAGAATAGGAGTTTTCGTTTACATAATTTTTTCCGCGTCACAAAGTGGAGGAAAGGTAAGTATGCAATTTAAATGTTTAACGCTAATATTTTGAGATGTATATTTCAGGCTTCTTGAATTTGAGAAATTGTGGCATAATGTTAGAATCTCAAAACATTATTTAGGTGGTAAAATTTACTCATTTGTGGGTTTTTAGCCCGAGAAAAATAAGTACTAAAACTTGTGGGTTAAGTGATGATACGACAGATCTTTATCTGCCATTTCTTTATTTTCAACAATTATTAAAATTATACAAAATAAACGACGTATTTGGGATAGAAGAAGGGAATCACTTCAATTAACGTTAATATGATTAATCAATTTATAAACAGAAGTCGGGGGATTTGCTCTCCAGGAGGAGTAACTAAAATAGTTATATAAGGGAAATGGTTCTATTAAACGTTTCGTATTCTATTATCAGATGTTTCCTCTGAATACAATAACAGAGACCAATATATGCCATAAAGTTCCGGAATTTACAATGGAGGCAAGTTGGGTTTTCTTTGGTTAACATATATAGAAAATATATAGGGGAGTTTGTACGCAGAGACGTAAATGTTCATACAGAGAAATAATAATAAGGAAATATAATATAAACTCTCTCGGACATGTTAGTAGGCACCTTTTAACACTAGCAAGGTGTACATTATGTTTTTTCGAATTTGGGTGTTATATAAAGAGATTTTGGAGCCCGCCTGCTCATAAAAATAATTGTATCTCATCATTGAATGTTGAAATACAGTCTGCAACACTGGCACAGAATTGCTGTCAAAGAAAGGGTCCATGATATGAAACAAGATTTACAATATAAATATAGCTGTGTATTTTATAAAGAATTGGAGACTAGGTGGGTTTATAAAATTTAAAAGATAACCTCACGTGATTTATGTCTTGCAGAAAGGAAAGTTAATTTCTCATAGTTATTCAGCATATCTATAATTTTAGGATTTGTTTTGAGTTCGTTTAATAAAAGGTACGGGTAACTAAAGAATTTCCGTTCTGGTTCATAGAAAAAATTTATAGGGCATACCGTCCGAAAGAGAGATTGAATGTTATAACATTTTAAATTTAAGAAATTTCAAAGTTATTTTAAAAGGAGAATAGTAGGAAACGAAATTCATAGTTGTAAGGGAAATGAAAATAAGGTGAGAAAAGGACATAAATAGGTAATTTACTGCTACCTGGGATATAAAATGTCTTATCAGGATGTTTAAATCCTTTCAAAAACTTGCAGTGTTTGGAAATACTCGCAGGATTGTGAATAGCTACCCACGGTTGCACACATAGCAGCGATTTCATCTATAATTTTCAAGAAAAAGCCTCGTAATTTGTTTTGGATGGTTCAAAAGGATAATGTTTAGTGAATTATAAGGGAAGATAGTTCCATGAAGAACACCTTCGTCCAATCTTTGTTTGGTAATAAAAGGGGAAGATTTACTTCTATTTAGGGTTAACTTAATTAATTGTTTGTTGGGGAAGTCTTTTTGGAGGTTGACTCGTTTGACGGGAAATTAATAAAACAAAGATTATGTGCTGTTAGCAAGCATAGAAAAAGCAAAAGTAAGAAAGTAAACACATAGGTAAAGTAACATACTATACAATTACCGTTTTCAAACAACTGTCATCGTCTCTTGACGAAAATATTAAGGTATTTTTAACAGTTAGAGGAAACATTAAAATGTATCACAACATTATTTCGTGGTTTACATTGTAACACAAGACATAAAATTTAATAGTAATATGCATACGAAGTAAAAAGACATGAATTAATTCATTTCCCAGAAGAGATTAAGTCTTGCATCGGGAGAGTGTCGGTGTCTTTTTATACTAAGGTTGACGCCAGATGTCTTACAACACAGCATACTGTAATACCCTACATAAATTTCATAAGGAAGAATAGCTGAGGAAAAGAAATACAAAGTTTAAGAGTAATATTTCGGTTCATAATGCAATGCTGTTTTAAGGGTTCTCTGCAACATGGAACCTTCCAAAATAAGGTAAACAACAGTACAGACAATATATTTTCCGGGCATTGAATTCTTTCCACTGAGCTTTAAAAGGTTCTAGAAAAAATCTAATTTTTCATTACCGAATCATTAATTAAACGTAAAGACATTTGTTATTTGAATTAACACGGGCTTATTCAATATAAATTCCTCCTCCCGTTAGGCGGGTTGGTGTATTTTTTACGGGTGATTTTAATTTTATTTTTCTCCACGAAAGCAGCGCGACACATCACACTGAGTAAATCTATACTAAAAGCTCAGCGTGTCATATCATACCGATTAATTTTACACTAAAAGTTTTTCTGTAACAGAGCACTGCATAATGTTTTCCGATAATAAGAAGTGTCATATTTAGAATTTTCAATTTGATAATGATGAACACTGAGGGTTTAGTCATTAGGGACAAATTGTAGTTATAAACACATTTGAGTTAAAAACATCGCTCATCAAAATTTATGACGTCATATCCCTGCTTATTCACAGAAAGCTGATACTTCAAAAGGATAACTAGTTCATGTTATATAAGGAAAGAAAAGTAAACATGAAGAGAAACGTATAGTAAGAGTGGTATGTAGACATGATTTATAAACGTTTTCAAGGGATTAATTTAATGTATTAAATTATAGGATAGAAATTTACACTCAGCTATAACACAATATTTGAAATTGAGGTGTTGTGGATATGCATCTTTTTAACGAATCAGGTTCCTATTTTGAAAAGGTTAATTTATAAATTTTCACTTTACTCACTAGTTTTAAACAAGTAAAGAGCACTTTTATACTTTCCGACTTTAAGCACATAAATTTACACATTCTTGTTTTAGGCTAGTAGTATGGTTAACTAATTTTTATTTAAATATTAGGAGTGATAAAGAATTTATATCTTATTTAGGCCGACTAATTCGGCTGAATGTTACCATAGCTTCATTTTTGGAGGATTTCTCTTGACGATATTCCGGAGGTCTTCCGTAAGGTCCCTTCTTCCGACAAGGTTCCACGTCGCTTCCATCGGCGATAGTGTTGATAGGTAGGTCTTTCGATGGTGTTCGTGACGGTCGGGCCGCGTCACCTACTTCGTACTGTATAGATGAATAAAGTCGTTGGAAAAGTTCGCGCCCCTGCTTGGACTGTGCACAGTGATAAGAGCAGGGTGATTATTTCCCTCAGCTGGAGTCGTTGATAAATTTTTATTTATTTATTTTTTTATTTTTCTTTAATGTCAAGAAATTAAGTAATGCCGAAGGGAAAAATTAATTGGGCAATTCTTAAAAAACTAAATTTTTTTGGATTATTAAGTGATCTTATTTCGCTATTCCTCCTGTTTCACTCTCCTCGAACCTCAAAAACGAACTAACTTAGTAGCTCTCCGTCATTTGGCTGAAGCATACATATCCGGTTTCTTGACATAGCTTTTCATCTCGGTTCTCATGTCAAATACGATTTCATACTTTTAACACTAAAGCTTATCTAGGAAATTATTGATCGGGTTACTACACTACCTACACTTTTCTGTGAATGCCTACATTCTAAAAGTCTACAATCCGAAAGTGCCTATCGGTATCCCGTGAATAAATATAGATGAAGCTTGGTTGCATCTTTCATCGCATGTTAAGTCGTTTATCATCCTCGTTTAATTGAGTGTGTGTTTTCATTTCTTAATCTAATGTTTATTTTGCTATCCTAAATACACGCGTTTAAACTCCTATCTTATCCTTCGATTTAGACAAGCTTGAAAGCGAGAAAACCTGTTTTGCTTCGAGAGCTTTATATTTTCATTATGCAATTTATTCCTTTTAGTGCCAAAGCGCAATAATTATTTATGTACAAAAGTCGTTTATTAATAAAATCAGTCTGGCGGCCTCGTATGCCTCCACAGACACTTCCGTTCATTAACTCCGTTTCGGTACTTTGCTGGTTCATTTCTGAATTCCTTGGATCTAATTTTGGCATCAATGCCTCGGATATCATCTTCTCTTTGGATCGTGTTTATAATTCCTTCGTGCTGGTTACTCAGGGTCTCTACATCAGCTAATGTTCTTTTATATTGGGCGTTTGTTGTTTCGGTCTTTATGTTATTTATATGCACTCGTTTACTTCTTGATGTCGTTGGGTGGTCTCTGATCAGGAATGTATAATCATTTAGTTTTTCCAATACCTGACATGGCCCTTCGAATGGAGTCTGCAACGCTCGGGGAGTCCCCGGTATCGGTGTTTTCTTGATATAAACTCTCTCTTCTTTTTCTATAGTACGTATTTTCCTTCCTTCCGTTCTCTGTATCATTTTCTTTTGTAGGTTTTCTAAATGTTTCCTTACTGTTTCGTACGTTTTTTCTCTCATGTGTTCGTGTCTCCATTTATATTCTTCTAAGTCGACGGGGGCGGCTTCCGCTCCGTCTACTTCTCTCGGGATGGTATTGTTCCTACCGTACATCAAGAATAACGGTCTCTCGTTCGTTGAGTTGTGGATGGTGTTATTATGAATATTTTTTACGAGAGGCAGATATTCGTCACAATAATCAACCATTTGATCCCCTATTAAAGTTCCCTGACTTTCCGGATGGACCGGAGTCCCAAAGCTGTGGTGCATATATTTCTTTGTGAGGTAAGACATCACCTCATTGGCAAATTCTGTTCCGTTGTCGGTTTTTAAGTTTTTAATTTTTCCGTAGGTCAGTATATAGTGCCCGAAAATGCACTTGGCAACTGAGATTGCCGTCTTATCTTTCAAAGGGTACATTTCTACGAATTTAATAAATCCGTCTATCAACACTAATACATAAGCGGAGTGGTCTCGAGAACGACGGAAAGGGCCCACCAGGTCAGCATAGACCCAATCCAGGGGCCCTTTACCGGATGGAATTTCTCCTAAAGGGGCTTTCCGAGGATTTATGTTCTTATATTTATTAGAAGTGTCACACGTTTTGATGTACTGTCGTATAGATCCCGTCATATTTGGCCAGTCATATACTTGGGACATTTCTTGATAGGTCTTGGATTCAGCCAGGTGTCCCTTATCAATTGAATTGTGAAATTGCATTAAAGCTCTCTTTTGTAATTCCGGATCAAGGAGGTAGACTTGCTGTGATTCCTTACCTCCGAATGATCAGACTGTATAAAGTATCCCGTTCTTTATTCTAAACTTTGTGCTCTACGTATTTCATCCAAGAATATGTCGGGAATTTCTTCGTCTCGCAATAATTTTTCAACTAGCGTACCTGGTTGGGGTATCTCGCCCCTATCCAAGATTGATTGCTGACTTCTGGTGATCACATTTATAATGCGAGTTCTGTTCTCCAACTCCGAATTTTCTTCACTCGGCACAAACCGACTCATCAGATCGGCGGCGAAATTCCTTTCTCCTTTGACGTATTCCATCGTAAGATCGGACTCTAATAATGTGACAAATCATTTGGTTAATCATTTTGAGGATTGATTTATCACTAAACTGACCAGGGGTCGGTGGTCGGTTCTTAGGATGATTTTTGACCTCAATATAAGAGCACGGAAATGGTTTAAGGCTAATATGATACTCAGGCCTTCTTTCTCAAAAACCGAGTATCTCTTTTGAGTATCATTAAATCCCTTACTATAGTATTCCAACGGGACTAACTCCCCTTCATATTTTTCTTGCATCAATACTGCTCCGCTTGCCCTTTCGGATGCGTCCGTATATAGGTAAAAAGGTTCTTCAGGTTTGGGATGTTGTAGTAAAGTCTCAACCGTAATGATCTCTAACTTTCTGCAAGGCTTCGTCACGCTCTTTTGTCCATTCAAATTTTTCCTTCTTTCGCGTCAATGCATGTATTGGGCCTAATAACTCGGCCGCATTGGGAATATATCTTCGATATTAATTTATCAATCGCAATAGCGATTGTACTTCTTTTACAGTATTTGGGGGTCGCAGTTTCTCTATGGCCTCCACCTTATCCAGGCTTGGAGACATACCACTTCTCGTGATATCATGTCCCAAGAATGTTACCTTTACCTGGAAGAACTGCGACTTACTTAATTTAAATTTCAAATTATTTTCTCTCAACCTTTGTAAGACTGTTCTTAGGTTGGCTTCATGCTCTTCCTTCGTCCTTCCGACGATCAGTATATCATCGATGAACATGTATTCTTGTTTTCTAATTAAATCATGAAGTAAGTTACTCATAATGGAACTAAAGACGTTCGGAGCCATTTTGAGACCAAGAGGTAGAACTTTATATAAAAAACTTGCATTATTAGAGGAAAAAGCTGTCAAATCCGGCGATTTCTCGTCCAGGGCTATTTGATGATACCCTTGAGCTAAGTCGATGGTCGTGAACCATCGGTTTCCTCCTAAACTTCGGAAAATAGAATCTATGTCCGGTAATTTAAAGCTTGATGTTTTCAGTACTTTATTCAGGTTTCTATAGTCTACTATCAATCTACTTTTATTCTTTTGCTTAACTAACAACAGGGGGCTATTGAAATCGCTGTTCCTGCTTTCTACTAAACTGCGTTGCTCCAGTTCGGCTACTTGTCGAGACACTTCTTCGTGAAATTTAAAAGGTAGACGGTATTGGGGGTATATACCGGGCCGTGTCTCGGTTCGAGCTCCAGGGAGAGTTCATAGTCCTTTAAAAGTCCTAATTCATCTCCTATGAACACTACATCCAAATGGTCGTCCAGTATACCCATTAGTCTATTCTTTTCTTCCGATTCTAAATTTGCCTGTCGAACGAATTTTTCGATTATTCCTTGTTTTTGTTCGAGGGTTCTTTTTGGCTGTGTGAAGTCACTCATCATTTCTCGTTCATAGATTTCCTCCGAAATTTCGTCCATGAACATTTTTCTTTCCTGGTTCAATTCTCGGTTTATCTCATCCTCTCCGATCGGGTTGTTGGTGTCTATCGAGGTACTGATTTGCTCGGTGCTTTTTTGGTCCCTATCACAATGGCAGTACTTCAAAATTCCTCCGACTATTTTTAGCTTTTCGCTTCTTATCTTAATTCTGTCGTTCGCTGATATATTATGTACCAGTATGTGGATGCTTCTGTCTTCACTTACGCACGCTAATTGGGGCTCGACATGTAAATTTATCGGAAATGTCTCAGCTTCTATCATCAACGTGGTTTGTTTCTTTAAGGGAATTTCTGATTTTAATTTTAAGAAGGCTCCTGCAGAAGGGGCTATGGAGTCTGATCCGTTCTTTAATGTAAGAGGTATACTTACCAAATTAACTCCGATGGACGGTAGGTCCTGCATGTCTATTTCGATCTTAGATACCATTGGAATTTGGACTCCGTTTACATAAATACTGAAACCTCTCCTTTCTCTTTCGATCTTTATATGGTTGTTCTTAATGAAATCCGCTCCAATAATCAGCCTTAATCCTGTGGGTAAATCTTCAATTACTAAAGCATTGATTTCGTACGTCGCGTCTTCGATAGTTATGGCCATGTTTATTGTTCCTTGCGTATTCAATTTCTCATCGTTTATCGCCTTACATTTTTTCTGTTTCCCTCACCTGGGGTCTTAATCCAAGCGAGTCTATAAGCCTTCGCTTAATCAAACATATATCGGCTCCTGTGTCAATCAGGACAAGGGGCTTCTTTTCCCGTATTGTGTCCTGAATGAATGGGCAGTGAAATATTCGGGTATAGCGTGTCACTCGAGAAGGAAGTTGTTCCTCAATCAGGTAATCTGCATTTATTTCAAGGAGGAGATATTTCTGTTTACTTTTTTCCTCCTTACTACAGGTTTCTTCCATGCTTATTTTCTGTTTGGTTTCTGCCCATATCTGGGCAAGTTTTAGGACTGTTTACCCAATTACAAATGGAAAGATGAGCGCGTTTAAAGCAAGTAATACCGTAAAAAACTGAAGAAAAAGAAAGTCACACGAGTTAACTTTTGACTTTAATTTCTCTATTTGGTTTATTTTATTATTATTTCGCGCTCCCGCGTCATATTTTTCACATACAACTTTATTTCCGATTTTTTGCGCATTTTCTGAGATTTCATTCTTTTTTCCGTTCTCACGAACAGTTAATGCGTCATGCGTTCTATTATTTCTGTCCCATGTGCCCATGTCATAAACACAATTCCCACGATACCTTTCCCTTAGTACAGCACCCGTACTTTTATTCATACTTCCGTTCACACATAGTAACAGTGAATCCTTTTCGAATTTATTTTCACACACGCTTAATTTCTAAACATCATTCACACAATTTCTTTCTCCTTGGACTGTATTCATATTTTTATTTGTTTCCTTTTCACACGATCTGTTCATACTTTCATTTCTTAATACTGAATCACTCTCTGCATTTACTTCTTTGTTTTTCGGCCTCAGACTCTGATCTCAAGGTAGGACGGCCAGACTCCAAGCTCAAGGTCGAGCGGCATCCTCTCGCCTCACTTTCACTTTCATTTATACTCGAATTACTTAGATTTACTTTGCTTGCGTACTGTTTTTCCTTCTTCATTTGTTCTGGCTGATTTACTTCATTCTTCATTTGTTCTGGCTTATTTACTTCATTCTGTTCTTTTCCTTTTCTCTTATGGTATTGTTCTTGCTATTAGGGACTTCTAGTCATGGTTCATTTTTTGATTCTTCGTTGTCCTTAAAGGAGACCCTTCGAGGGGACTTATCCCTGTTTTGGGGAGAATCTGTCCTCCTTGGCCATGGGGAGTCGTTGCGACGACCTTCCCAATTTTTTGTCGGAGATCTTCCTCGATCTCGTTCCTGATTCCGGTACCCTCCGTCGGGGGTGTCCCGAGGAGAATAACTTCTTTGATTTGAGTATGGCGAAGGGGATCGATTTCTTGGGTTGTATTGTCGGCAATCCTTTCTACTCCATTTCTCTCGTCGATGCTCTTAAGGTGACGGTGACCTCTCATTTTGGCTCTTCTTGTAATGAGAATAGCCATCTCTTCTCCATCCTTGTCGATGCTCATAAGCGGACGGCAACCTCTCATTTTGGGTTTCCCTGTAATGAGAATAGCCATCTCGTCTCCATCCTCGATTTTCAGGATAATCATTCCGTCCTTGGTCATAAGAATAATGACTTGAGTTTCTTGTTGTTTCTCTCCATCCTCGATTTTCAGGATAGTCGTTCCTCCGTTCGTCATAAGAATAATGATTTGAGTCTCTTGTTGTCTCTCTCCATTCCCTCGGTTGTGTACTTTCTTCTCTTCCTCGATTCCCATGTTGCCGAAATGGTGACGAATACCGTCGTCGTTCTTCATAAGCTTCCTCCCTGTCTCTGTTCCCGTCTTGCCGTAACGGTGACGCGTATCGTCGCTCTCCTTCCCTCGTATGCTCTCTCGCCTTATTTCTGTCTATTTCTAATGCTTCCACTCTCTCAATCATTGGACAGAACTTAGCCTTATGTCCTATTCCTTCGCATATATAACATCGTGGGTTATAAGCTTGCGCTTGCACTTGCACTGCATTTACACTTGTTACGTCAGTTTGCATAGAGGGACATGGATGGGTTGATAGATCGTATGGTGGCGCACTATTATATGGTACTTGCTTTGAAGAAACATTTAAAGGGTCGTTTTGTGAATAAGGGTTTTGCCCTAGAGAAGGGGACGCTTTTAAGTCAGGGGAATAGGTAGATCGATTTGGCAAATAGGTTTCATTTTGATAATATGAGGGATCTGGGGATGGTAGGGACCCCGAGTTTTGACTTTGATAATTTAAGGGATTCAAAAGGGTGACTGGTTCAGAAATGATTCGATCATCGCACCTAATGCGTTTGACCGTTTTGTTTACTTCCTCCGTCTGGTCACCATATTTGTTCCAGAGCTTACGAGGTATTGAATTTAAAATTACTTTATTTACTACAAAAGGAATATCCATATTTTGTACCAAATCGCCCGCGTCTCTTTTCAACCCTTCGACCTCTCTTTGTATTCTATACGAAAATGAAGTAAATGACTCATCCGGACGTCTACATTCTCATTCTATATTCATTAACCTATTAGTAATTTCATCTCTCCTATTCTGGCAATAGAGGTCAGAACAGATGTCTAAAAATTCTTTCCACGTCTTAACCTTTTCTTCGAATCCTACTAACACTAATCTACTAGGGGGAACGGAACATCTAATCGCTAGCGCAATTCGCATCTTATCAGAATTTCTCCCTCGTTCGTGAATTAACCTCGCGATTTCAAAGATGAAATCCTGAAAAGACACATAGCTTCGTATTACCCCTTGAGCGGCGGCAATTAAATATTCGGCATATGTCCCACAGAATATGGGACAGATTTCAGCCGCATGTCGCAGCTTCTTTTCTTCCGCAGGGGAGATATTGTCTTCCTCAGTATAAGGCGGATATTGGAATGATCTAGTAGCTGGCATTCTATGGGGAAGAGCAGGAGTAGCTGGCATTCTATGAAGAAGAGCAGGAGGAAAAATTGGGGGTCACGGGCTGCGCCTTCCAGCCGTTTCTCGGCTTTCTAAGCTAGCTGCCTGTCTACAGTCTTGAATAAGAGGCATCATTTCGACACTAGGGGTTTTGTCTAACGAAAAAGGCCAAAATTCTAAAAAATCGTCGCGTAAATCTGCTAACAAGGGGCTATTCCCCTTTCTAAGTTCGCCTTTAATTTTCTCAGGAGGTGTCCAGGAGGGAACGTGAGGGATTCTATTAATATCAAAATTTGGTGGGAAAAATCGTACTCCTGAAGGGTGTACCTTGGGTGTGCTACCTGCTATAGTAAAATTGTCTTCCTGTCCCCTAAAACTGGTTGCAATACAAACAGGTTTGCTTACCGTTGTTTCTTCCTCTTTTGTAAGATTTATTTTCTCGTCCTCGCCTGTTGTTTGAACTCTCGTTCCGGCTTCTAAACACGCCTGAGTAGCTGCTCTCGTCTCGACCTTTTGATTCTAGGTGGAAATTCCGTTATTCTCTTGTCCGTGTAGATGGTCCTCATACACGCTTCAGTCTGCTTCTGGTAATCGACGAGTGTCTAGGAAAAAGAGGTTAGGAAATACTTACCTACAACCCACACCTGACACCACTTTATTATACTTGGGGGTCTGGTTTGGTTGTCAAACCTTCGAGTACAATAAAAATACTCATTTACAGCCCGTCTGGGCTCTCTCAATGTTGAGTCCAGATGTGACCTACAGATTGCGCCGACCTTGTCGTCGCTTGCGGAATCCTGGAGCCTTCCTTAGCCCTCTTTTCACCCGTCGAGTGTGGATTAACTGAGAGTCAACTTTAATTTTTTAGGCACTTTAATTAAATTCAAGTAAGCGGATTACAGGCAAAAGTTTATAATGGTATGCTTTGCTTTAAGTTCACAAGGTTATATTTGAATTATCCTTCCTTCTATGAGGGACAATTAAGGTCACGTTGAAATAAATGAATTAAGTCTGCTGGCGTTTCCTTCAGTCAGATCTTCAATTCCGATATTCCGATATAAAGCGTACTCCCTATTTGAGGTGAACTGCTCCCTTCACCCAGGGTTTAAATTACGTTATTTGAAAATGTCAGGCAGCCCCCTTCTTGGACTACCCTTTGCTCGTTCTAAGACCGTCTTAAAGCACAACTAATGACATACCGGGTAACTCGCACCCCGTTTCCCGCGGTAAAATGAACGATTTTCTTCTAAGACTATTCGAAATCCGTTCTAAAATCGCAAGCGTAGCTAATGCATACGAGGTAACTCGCACCCCGTTACCCGCGGAGACCTAGGTAAGCAGAGCTCTACCCAGACTGTGTCCTTCAATGGCTGGAACCGTCCTCATATACGAAGGAATCCATTCTCACATGCGTCAGAGGTGAGTCGCCATGAGAACAAGAGAATGTGTAATTCTCAAAGCCAAGGTCCCTCGAGACGGATGCGAGGTGTTTCCTTTGGAATGCAAACATGAGTGCGGCGAGCATAAGATGTCGGGAAAGTTCGTCGGTGAGCTTTTGATTAAAATGAATGGTTGTTTTTCTCATACATTATATTTCGGGCGTGTGCTTGGAGGCTTAGAAGAGATTAACAGACTCGAGCGTCAGTTAATAAGATAAAGACGGGCGCCTGCTATTGTAGGATATTTTAAGAAGTTCGGCTTCTGCTCGTGTATAACATATATATAAGGGGCTCCAATAAACCTTAGCCCCCCCGCCCATGGCCTAAACCATTAGAGGTACAGTAAAACTAAACATACATTACAAAAGAGAATTTAATCCTGTATTTAATGAGAAACAATTAAAACTTGGTGTTTCCGCCATTGGCTTCCAAGACAGCCTGAATTCGCTTTGGGTAGCTAGCCAAAAGTGACCTGAATAGATCTTGATCGTTACGCAAATTTGCTAAAAAAGTTTCAATGTGTTGCATCATTGTATCCTTCGAAAATCGATTTGCTGTAGGTTCTTGAAACAAGAGACATTCAACCTTGTCCTTTATAACTGATCCAATGTGTTCACAGACGTTCAGGTCAGGAGAATTTCCTGGCCATTCTTCCTTTCCAAAGAAATCGATTTCATGGTGCCGCAACAACTGTTGAGTGGCTAATGCCTTAAAGCAGGGGACCTTATCTTGCAGAAGTGTGACCTGATGGACATCCATCATATTGTTTGGGTTTCTTAGAAAAGGAATGACATGCTGGGATAGAATAATATCACGAAAATACTGTCCATCCCAACTCTGACCATTTGGCTTCAGCACCCACATGAGCTTCTTTGCAGTGAACAAAACAAACACACCAACGCAGTCTGGACTTTTTAATAATTCGCGATAATGTTCATTGTCATCGATTTCATCTGGTGTTGTGGCCCACACTCTATCATTTTTGTAGTTAGGCCGACGTGTTACGTAAACAAAAAATTCATCGGAGACAGCTAAATGCATGCAATCATCCACATCCCAATCTTCAAGAAAATGTTCAAACCATATTCTGTCATCGATGTTAAGTTGAGTTTTTCTTGGCTTTGGAAGTTCATGCCAAGGTTTCAAACCTTGCTTATGACGATACAGTCGAATAATCTCACCACTAACGATCTTTCCTCTCAACACTTCGATCTCTCTAGAAAGCTTAGCACAGCTGTTTTTCCGCTTACGCGTACCGCTTTCAATGATGTCTTTGTTTCCTGAGAGAGTGGCAAATTTGGGCGCCCAGATTTGATTTGGTTGTATCCATTTCACATTCATCCAAAGTTTTATTCCAATTTCTTTTGAAGAAGTCCTCACTTCTTCGCAACTTTTTGGCAACCCATCCATGAACGCGTTATAAAGGTGGCTCCAGCATCAGGAGCTTCCCGAAATGTTATTGGTCGTATGCGATCTATCACACGTTGCCTCTCCGAATCACCAATTAATTGAGAAGCCATTATATTATCACTTTATCAGCTAGAGTAATTATAATACCTGCAAAAAATAAATAATTTTATATATTTTTATAATCACTAAAAACTATTTCGATATAAGTAAACATGTAAGCTGCAAATAGGGGGCTAAGGTTTTTTGGAACCCCTTATATAATATATATATATATATATATATAATATATATATATAAAGTATCTGTGTGTGTATATATATATATATATATAAAGTATATATATAATAAAGTATTTATATATATATTTATAAAGTATATATGTATATAAAGTAGGTATATATATATATATATATATATATATATATAATATATATATATATATATATATATAAAGTATATATATAAAGGGTGATCCAGAGAAATGGGACCCAAAAGAAACCCCTGTACCTCTTAAAGTATAAGTCCTTTTATAAAATCATACGCATCATTCGAAAGAGGATAGTTACAAGTTTGTACAGGATTGTATAGGTTTTGACAATACAAGACAAGATAAGATACAAAACAAAATAAATGTGTTAGTTAAAACTAACCCTTCAAGATGACTGCACGGACTGTGGAACAGCTGCGTTTCATAACTGAGCAATATTATGAGCATGGAAGAAGTGTAGTTTCAGCTCAAAGATCTTTCAAGACAAATTTTATTTTCACATGTCAAAATCACCTTCTAAGAGCTGAAACTACACTTCTGTTCGCAGCTGTTCCACAGTCCATGCAGTCATCTTGAAGGGTTAGTTTTAACTAACACTTTTATTTTGTTTTGTATCTTATCTTGTCTTGTATTGTCAAAACCTATACAATCCTGTACAAACTTGTAACTATCCTCTTTCGAATGATGCATATAATTTTATAAATGGACTTATACTTTAAGAGTTACAGGGGTTTCTTTTGGGTCCCATTTCTCTGGATCACCCTATATATATATAAAATATATATATATATAAAGTATATATATATATATATATAAAGTATACTATATATATATACAGTATATAAATAAAGTATATATATGTGTGATAAAAAAAAAACCACTCTAATAGAGAGAGTTTATTTCCACAAGAGTTCGATGCCCACTGGCATCCTCTTCGGTTGGATAGAGAAAAACGAATGAACCCAAAACAAGAGGGAAAACAGTCCAGGGACCATTAAGAAATTCGCGCATAGGTTAGAGTCCGTTCTCCCGACACTGGAAGGGCTTTTTTATTAAAGGGACCCCCTTATAAGTACAGTCGCACAAATTTAAAACTATCTTCTTGTTCTATACATACAGATTCTATTTCTTTTTTACATAATTATTACATTTATTATTAAATTTATTACATCTAATATTGCATTATTATTTATTAGAGAAATTATAAATTTATTATTACATTGATTATTACATTGTTGTTTGCTATACAGAAATTATAAACCGAAAAACGAATGAAAAAGGCGAGAAGGAAACAAACCAGAGACCATTAAGAAATTCGCACCTAGGCTAGATCCTGTTCCCCTGACCCCAGAAGGGCATTTTTTATTAAAGGTTTCCGCTTATTAGGATATACGGACAAATTAAAACTATCCTCTTCTTCGATATATACATTCTATTATTTTGACATAATTACTGCATTTGTTATTGCATTTAAATTTTTTTTTTAATTTATTATTATTACCTTCACACTAATTATTACATTTATTTTATTACCTTTATTATTACATTTATTGCATTTATATTTATTCCCACATTTATTACTTCCATTATTACATTTACTTTACGTTTATTATTCCATTTACATTTTACCAGTGGGCATCGAAACTGTTGTGGAAATAAACTCTGTCTCTTCGAGTGGATTATTATTAACATATTTTGATCTTCACGTAGAAAAAAGAAGTTTTTGCATTTAATATATATATATATATATATATATATATATATATATATATATATATGAACAGAAGGATCAACACAACGGCAAACATTTTCATTTATTTGTACTTCAGACGTTTCGACAAATCTTTTGTCATCATCAGTGAATTAAGTCTTAAAACCTTAAAACAAAAGTAAAAAGTGAAAATTACATCAATACAATATTAAAACCATTAAAATTAAAACCTTAAAGCAAAATGAAAATTGCATCAATACAAAATTAAAATCATTTAAATTTCATCACTATAAAAACTAAAATTAAATTAAATTACCTCAATAGGTAAATACACAATGTTTACACCCACCTCCATACTTGGCAAAGTCTAAGAGAACACTGGATGGTCAGAGGATTAGAAAGGGTATGTCTGTGAAAATCGGTTGGTTGGTTAAAAGAGTTGTAATTTGTAGGATGAGCTATTATTATTAAGGGAGGGTTTGTTTCTATAGATGTACAGACAATGTGAAAGAGTCTATTTGAAACTTAACAAGGCTATTTGTGATGAGAGTTTCTTGTCTAAGTGCAAAAGTTATAATATTGTGCCTAATTTCCTTAGATTTAAACTTTATAATAAACGCCTCCACAACTCCAAACTATATAAATCATGGCAACATAAATTATTAAATTTGGAGCTTCAATCGAAAACTAAAACAGTGAGTTTTCTCAAACTGAAATATATGAATTCTCTGTTTGATCTAAAATCTAGGGTGTCTTACATTGATTATCATTGTTTAGTTACTAAATTTCAAACTTGCTGTGATAAAATTGTCAATAGACATAAAAGGATACATGCTGCCAAATTGGAAAAATTGGGAATCACTCAGTCGTTTTTTAATAATCCAGATAATTTTATTTTTAATTTCTCTAATAGAGTTTTAAGTATTAGAGAGAAAGAAATATTGTCGTTAGGCTTAAATTTTGATCTACCTCATTATAAACTAAATTTTTATAAATTTTTCTCTGGCTTTGAAAATCTTCTCATGAATATTAAGAATTGTGAGATCCGACCAAATTTCTCGTTTCATAACTTGGTAAAACAAGTGGAGAGCATCTCTTTTAAGAATTTTTATAATTTTAAAACCCATAAGGTGTTTTCTCCCCTCTTTAATAAGCAAGATTTTAAAATTCTTAATAATTTGAAAAAGGATAACTCTGTCATCATTACAAAACCGGATAAGGGTAAAGGAGTAGTGCTGATTGATTCAACAGTTTACATAAATAGAATGGAGACAATTTTGTCGGATACGTCTAAATTTAAAAGGGTAAAAGAGAATGTTCTGTCTAAATTACTAAAACTCGAAGATAAACTTAATAGGTGTTTGCGTAAATTAAAAAATAGTAATATTATTGCTGACAATACATACAATTTTTTATTTGCTTCTGGTTCTAATCCAGGAATTCTATATGGTTTACCTAAAGTCCATAAGCCAAATTTCCCACTAAGACCTATTCTTTCGGCATGTGGTACATTCAATTATAATTTAGCCAAATTCTTCGTTCCCTTGCTTTCAAAACTCACCTTTAATGATTATTCTATTAACAACTCGTTTGATTTTGCTAAAGAGATAAAAGAGATCAATCATGCCGATTCTCTTACTATGGCCAGTTTTGATATCTCGTCATTGTTTACTAATGTCCCGTTAAAAGAAACATTAAATATCATACTAAATAAGTTATTCACTACTGATAATACTCTTATTAATGGCCTCACTCAGACTCAATTTAAAAACCTTCTCGAAATAGTGTTTTGATAATCTTTTCTTATTTAATAGCAACCTTTACAGCCAAATTGATGGGATAGCTATGGGTTCCCCGTTAAGCCCAACACTAGCAAATGCATTTCGTTGCCATTACGAAGAAATTTGGTTGAAAAGTTGTCCTAGTGGTTTTAAACCCATATATTACAGAAGATACGTGGATGACACTTTCTTAATATTTAACCATCCTTCACACGTAAAACTTTTTCTTGATTATCTTAATAAACAACATAGTAATATTAAGTACACGTGTGAAAACGAAACAAATAATAGTTTACCTTTCCTGGATGTTTTAGTTAAACGGGCTCATAATAAGTTCCATACTTCACTATTTCGAAAACAAACTTTTATCGGCTTGGGAACCAATTATTTAAGTTGTATGTTTTATAAATATAAGATTAGTGCTATAGTAACATTATTAACAAGAAGTTACCGTATTTGTTCGGATTACTTTTCGTTAAACGAAGAATTTAAATTTTTAAAACAGTACTTTATTAACAATTACTACCCTTCTCATCTATTCGATAACCAATTAAAGAAATTTTTAAATAACACTTTTGATACTAAACTCCCCATAACTACAGTACAAAAAGAAACCAGATATATTAAATTACCTTTTTATGGTTATTTATCATTGCGTATTCGAGGTGAATTGTCCAAACTGCTCAAGTCTAGTTATCCCCAAATAAATTTTAGATTCGCCTTCGTCAACCCACTTAAATTATCAAATTTTTTAAAGTTCAAAGATGAATTCCCCAAAACTGTATGCCCCAATGTTGTTTACAAATACACGTGCGACAGCTGTAAGGCTGCGTATATTGGCAGCACTCAACTCCAACTGGAGGTGCGCCTTTCTCAACATTTGGGCTTGTCAGTCCGTACCAACCGTCCCCTCAGTAGCCCTCCACAATCCGCAATTAGAAACCATAGTAATGAAAACGACCATCCCCTTCACAAAACTCAGTTTGAAATTTTAACTAGATCCAATAACCTTACAGAACTCCGAATTTTAGAATCTTTGTACATCTATAGAAACAAACCCTCCCTTAATAATAATAGCTCATCCTACAAATTACAACTCTTTTAACCAACCAACCGATTTCACAGACATACCCTTTCTAATCCTCTGACCATCCAGTGTTCTCTTAGACTTTGCCAAGTATGGAGGTGGATGTAAACATTGTGTATTTACCTATTGAGGTAATTTAATTTAATTTTAGTTTTTATAGTGATGAAATTTAAATGATTTTAATTTTGTATTGATGCAATTTTCATTTTGCTTTAAGGTTTTAATTTTAATGGTTTTAATATTGTATTGATGTAATTTTCACTTTTTACTTTTGTTTTAAGGTTTTAAGACTTAATTCACTGATGGTGACAAAAGATTTGTCGAAACGTCTGAAGTACAAATAAATGAAAATGTTTGCCGTTGTGTTGATCCTTCTGTTCATCTGTAAGCTCCGTTTCCCTAAGGAGAAGTCAATAGCTTTGATATATATATATATATATATATATATATATATATATATATATAAAGTATATATATATAAACTTTTTACTATAGAAGATGTAACGAATATCCCTGGGTCAAAGACATAATACTTTTTGATAGTGGTAATATAAAACTTAAAGAATTAAAAGACAGCATTTTTCTGCCACTAACAGATTTTTAATGCGTCTATATCTGAGGGGTGCGTACCAGATAATTTCAAGTTAGCAAACGCAACACCTATCTTTAAGAAAGGCGATAAAGGTGCGGCAGGAAATTATAGGCCAATCACTTAAACGTTTGTTGTTGGTAAGCAACTGGAATCAATAATTAGGGATCGTATAGTCGAACACTTAGAATTGCATAACTTGATTAGAAATACACAGCACGGTTTTAGGCGAAACATATCTTAACTAATCTTTTAGAATTTTTTCAAAACGTGGTTCACGTTACGACAGTCATCGGGCGGTTGATGTAGTGTATTTAGATTTTCAAAAAGCGTTTGACACCGTACCGCACAAAAGACTCATTGAAAAAACTAAGGCTCATGGAATCAGGGGTGTAGCAATAAATTAGATAGAAGAGTGGTTGCGAGGTAGGAAACAGAGGGTGGTCGTTGATGGAGCAGAGTCTTCTTGGGCTAATGTAGCGAGTGGCGTTCCTCAGAGTTCTGTGTTAGTCCTCTTGCTTTTTCTTATATATATTAACGATTTAGATGTCGGCCTAGTCAGTACAGTTTCAAAGTTTGCGGATGACACGAAACTGGATGGTAGGGCGATTAATGACAAAGTTAGAGGTAAAATCCAGGAGGATCTGAGTAAAATCATTGATTGGTCAGTCACATGGCAAATGAAATTTAACGTCGATCAGTGCAAAATTTTACATATAGGTTCGCATAATGGTAATTTTTCGTATAGTATGTCAGGGAAGGAGTTAAGAAGCGTAGAGAACAAAAAAGATTTAGGAGTTAGAGTCACTGGTGATTTGAAAGTAGCGAAACAAATACAGCATCGGTCAATAAAGCGAACAAAGTGTTAGGTTTTATAGCTCGGAATTTTTAGTACAAATCGCGCGATATTATAGTTCCTTTTTATAAATCATTAGTTAAACTCCCTTTGGAGTGCGCGATCCAATTTTGGAATCCGCATATGCTCAAAGATATAGACCACAGCTTTCCAAACTTTTAACGTTGGCGACAAACAATTTAAACATAACAATTTTCACGACACATTAATTAATTTTTGTTATCAAATATCAAATATCAGATAATTTTTCAGTAGGTGGTTTATCTTGTAGCCGATTTTGTTGATAGAAAAATCAAAATTTTCAAAATACAAAAAACACTAATGTGTCGCGACACACCAGTTTGGAAAGCTTTGATATAGACAAACTCGAAAGAGTTCAAAGACGAGCAACTAAGACGATTCCGTGGCTTAGGTCAAAGTCGTAAGAGGATAGGCTTCAGGAATTAAAATTGACTACTCGCTAGACT
Source organism: Bathynomus jamesi (assembly GCA_023014485.1). NCBI lineage: Eukaryota > Metazoa > Arthropoda > Malacostraca > Isopoda > Cirolanidae > Bathynomus > Bathynomus jamesi. The sequence continues at coordinate 1,586,005 of JAJOZX010000245.1, forward strand.
AGGAGGCTAAGGGGTGATCTAATCCAGTTTTTAAAAATTATGAATGGGTTCGATAACGTAGATAGAGAAAGCTTTTTCGAAATATCTCAATATAATAGGAATAGAAATAACGGGTGTAAGTTGACAAGTAGAAGGTTCGAGACAGCAGTAGCGAAAAACGTTTTTACGCATAGAATAGTAATTAGCTGGAATAGTTTGCCGGTAGAAGTAATTAGTAGCACTTCTATAAACATGTTTAAAAATCGATTAGACACATATGTTGATAGATTGGGTATAGTTTAAGGTAGTAAAATTAAGGCTTTGTGGTTCGGAACTCACTTAAAATTGTAGGTTCCCTCCGCAACCACAGAGGACATACACAATACACAATTACGAACACAGTTAGGTAGACCAGCCATGAGGAGATCCTAGGGTCTTCGCTGGTCTGAAACATTATACATTATATCATATATATATAAATAAAGTATATATATAAATATATATGTATAAAGTGTATAATATATATATATATATGTAAAGTATATATATATATATTTATATATATCTGTGTGTATATATACATACAGTATATACATATATAATGTATATATATATATATATATATATATATATATATATATATGAAATAATTTCACGAAAGTAACACTTTAAAAACGAAGGAAAGGAAACACTGAATGGTGCTCAAGCGCTTTCGTCTAATGACATCCTCAAGAACACTAAGTAAATAAAGAGTTCGAAACTCTATATAGGTCACCAAAAATATATATATAATGTTATAATGTTTCAGACAAACAAAGACCCTATGATCCACTCATGGCTGGTCTACCTTACTGTGTTCGTAATTCTATATTGTGTATGTCCTCCGTGGTGGCGGAGGGGACCTACAATTTTACGTGGGTTCCGAACCACAAGAACTTAAGAATTTTATGTAAAAACTGCCTGTACATTGGCAACGACCAATTTTTACAAAACTAAATAATTATCAATTTAAAACTAATTAATTATCGATTTAAAACTAAAGATAGAATCTCTGGATCCAGAAGATCAAGTCATAATAGACTACTATCCACAAATATGTTACACTCTTTATCTATTTATAACCGACATGCAAATAGATCCGATCCAAAGAATCCAGTCAATTTCATTACGGTATCCATCAATACTAGTACCTCGCCAACCAAAAATAAGTCACGGTCCATATCGATTGCGGACCAAGTCAAAATTTACACTCATATACATTACAATATATATACTTAGGAGGAAAAGTGTAGGTGTGGCTGTAAAGACTGTACAGTAATGTAGAAATGTGTGTGCACCAATTTTCGGTCTCCCATTTTAAGGTGTTTGTGGGGCAAGTGAAGATCATGAGTTTTTCAATACCTCACAGTACTCTCCGGGGCACCGCTCGGCAGAGGAATCTCTTTAAATGGGGTGTGTAAGGACAGAGAGTATCCCCTAACCCAAGATGCTGCCTCCCTATATCCCACAACACTTGTCTTGAGCTGTGGGATCTATCACCACAAAGCCTTAATTTTACTACCTTAAACTGTACCCAATCTATCAATATATGCGTCTAATCGATTTTAAAACATGTTTATAGACGTGCTATGATTTCTTCTACGGGCAAACTATTCAAGCTATTTACTATTCTATGCGTAAAAGAGTTTTTGGCAACTGTTGTCTCGAACCTTCTACTTGTCAACTTACACCCGTTATTGTTAGGCCAATTATATTGAGATATTTCGAAAAAGCTATCTCTATCTACGTTATCAAACCCATTCCTAATTTTGAACACCTGGATTACATCACCCCTTAGCCTCCGAGTCTCGAGTGTAGTCAATTTTAACTCCTTAAGCCTATCCTCGTACGACTTTGACCTAAGCGACGGAATCATCTTAGTTGCTCGTCTTTGAACTCTTTCGATTTTGTCTATATCTTTTCGCATATGCAGATTCCAAAACTGGATCGCGTACTCCAAATGGGGTCTAACTAATGACTTAAAAAAAGGAACTATAATATCGCGCGATTTGTACTCAAAATTCCGAACTATAAAACCTAACACTTTGTTCGCCTTATTGACCGCTGCTATATTTGTTTCGCTACTTTTAAATCATCCGCAAACTTTAAAACTGTACTGACTAGGCCGACATCTAAATCGTTAATATATATAAGAAAAAGCAAGCGGCCCAATACAGAACCCTGAGGAACGCCACTCGCTACATTAGCCCAACACGACTCCGCTCCATCAACGACCACCCTCTGTTTCCTACCTCGCAACCACTCTTTTATCCAATTTATTACTACACCCATGATTCCATGAGTCTTAGTTTTTTAAATCAGTCTTTTGTGCGGCACGGTGTCAAATGCCTTTTGAAAATCTGAATACACTACATCAACCGCCCGATGTCTATCGTAAGCGTCAACCACGCTTTGGAAAATTTCTAAAAGATTAGTTTAGCAAGATTTGTTTCTCCTAAAACCGTGCTGCGTATTTCTAACTAGTTTTCGCAATTCTAAGTGTTCGACTATACGATCCCTAATTATTGATTCCAGTATCTTACCTACAACAGACGGTAAACTGATTGGCCTATAATTTCCCGCCGCACCTTTATCGCCTTTCTTAAAGATAGGTGTTACGTTTGCTAACTTGAAATTATCTGGTACGCACCCCTCAGAAATAGACGCATTAAAAATCTTTGTTAGCGGCACAACAATGCTATCTTTTAATTCTTTTATTTGTATGGGATATATGGAATCCGGTCCCGGTGATTTACGCGTTTTCATTTTATCAATATAGCGCATTACTTCCCCTTCACTAACCACGATATTATCCAAAATATTACCATTATCAAAAGTTATTATATCTATGACCGTAGGGATATTCGTTACATCTTCTATAGTAAAAACTGACGTAAATAATTCGTTTAGCAAGGTAGCCATTTTCTTTTTTTCAGAAACTAGATCTCCGTTAACATTTTTGAATGGGCCCAAGACACTTTTTACTGGATTTCTATTGTTGACGTATTGAAGGAATCGCTTCGGGTTTCTTTACCATCACGCGCTATGGAGATTTCAAATTCGCGCTTGGACTTTTTTATTACACTTTTCGCTTCACGCCTTAGAGATATGTAGTTGTTTCGTAACCGCAAATTGTCTTTATCGCACTTATGACGTGTGACAATTTATTTCGAAATTTACAAAAGTCTGCGTGCTGGAAGTTAGGAATTTTATTCGAGTTAGTTGGTTTCGAGTGACTTACTGAGAGGACAAACTCTACCATATTGTGATTGCTATTGCTTAACGGTTCTATTACTTGAAGATCAGTAATTAGCCTATCATCCGTAGTCTAATATACTATTTCAGAAATGAAGCCTTATATATATATATATGTAACAGTTTTTTTGCGCACACCTACAGGTCGCTACAATTGGTGTAGAACAATGCGGTTTTCTCCATTCGATGGGTCTTTTTATTGTGCAGTGCCCATGCTAAAAGAAATTCCCTAACATAAATCCTGCCCCCCCTTTTAGGGGTACAGTTCTTCCCATTTCTTCATTTTTAATCATAAATTTGGCACAAAATGGGGGAGGGGTGGGGTAATGGGGGAGGGGGTGGGGGTTAATGGGGAAACTCAGAAAAATAGATGCGATATATATATGTAACCAAAAAAAAAATTAAAGTAAATCCTTTGTAAGGTGCCAGTCCCCTTCAAAAAAAATTAAAGTAAATCCTTTGCAAGGTGCCAGCCCCCTTCCCCCCTTGGGGGTAATGGGGGAGGGGGTGGGGTTAATGGGGAAACTCAGAAAAAAAAATTGGTCGGGTAAATGGGGGAGAGGGGTGGGTCTTACCAGTTTGACCAATGTAAAATTTATTACATATTGTGCATGGGATTTTATATACACAACCCTGTTCACTTAAAGGGGAGTTCTTAATCAATGAATTCTTAATTACATCTAAATTTTTGAACGTAACATTTACGTTAAAAGTCCTCAGCAGATTCGGCAGATCAAGGAAATTTTCTCTGAATGGTAACACTAAAACTTTTTTTGTGTTATAAGGAATCTTTTCCTTTACTTCGTAGAAGGTTTTCTTTGCCATTTTTAAGGACTTATCTATGCAGTTCTTTGGATATTTTAAATCAAACGCATTTTGTATATTTTACTAATTTCGTCGTCAATGAACTCTGGGCTACAAATTCGTAGGCCTCTTAGAAACAAAGTAGAAAGAACGGATCGTTTTACGTTAATGTGGTGATCAGAATAATAATGTATATAGGAACAATTATTAGTGGGTTTTCTGTAAATATTGTACTTAAACTTTTTTCCAGACCTATATATTAAAATGTCTAAAAAAGGGATCGAAGAATCTTTTTATATTTCAACTGTAAAATTGATAGCGGGAGTTAAATTATTAAGTTTGGGTAAGAATTCATTGAGATTTAAAGTCACTGGCCAAAGACAAAGAACATCATCTACATATCTAAACCATAGAACATAATTTGGCAGAATCTTCCTTAATAACTTACTTTCAAAAAACTCCATATATAAGTTACTTAAAATGGGGGAGAGAGGGTTTCCCATCGCCATACCAAATTTCTGCCTAAAATATTCATTATTGAACACAAATTTTGAGTGTACTATGCACAATATGTAATAAATTTTACATTGGCCAAACTGGTAAGACCCTTGAGTTACGTATTAAGCAGCATCAATACAGTATAAGAAGTGGCCAGGAATCTAAAGCCATTTTCATTCACGTAAGAGTTACTAATCATCCCATTGACTGGAAAAATGCTTCCAAATTAAGGTTTAGTAAATCTATTGTTAGCAGAAATATACTTGAATCAAGTGTGATCAAGAATAATGCGAACTTGGTCCTTAATATTAGCCCTGGGCTGTATAAATTAGACTCGTGCATTGTTAGAAAGTTGGCAAAGGGCCTATTGTTTTCTTGACCGCATTCTTGCCCCTTAACGCTTTGCCTTGGTTAAATAAATATTATTTTAAGAACTGTTAACATTCTTATGTGTCCATTTTAATTGTAATATTTCTTTCGTATATAATCTTTTTGTGCTTGGTGGTTTATTGGACTTTTCAACTGGTTGGGTATTGGGAAAACAATTTTTTTCAGACTGTTTGTGGAAATTTTGGAATATTCTGTAAGACTATGGCACCATTCCCTTTGTTTTCATTAAATTCTTGCCACTTAATTGCCTGCTTTAATTAAATACTAGTTCTAATAACTGTTATAATGATTTTTGTTCTCTGTACTGGTTTTTTGTCTAATTTCATCTATATAGTTCTTTTATATTCAGTAATTTAGTAGCCTACAGAATATGTTATCTATTGAAAAAATCTTTAGAGGGTTTTATGGTCTTTAATTTGAGTTGCCGATTGGGAATTTTTTTGCTTGCGCATTTAACTCATTTACTTTGTAAACTATGCCTATTTTTTGTTTCTCGTTGAAGATGTGAATATATCACGAAAGCGCTCGGACTTCGTGTTTCCTTCTCCTTTTCCCTGTGGCTGTTTGCTTATTAATAAGATCACGTGTTATTCTGTGATTTTAGTGCATATATAATATATATATTATATATATATATATATATATATATATATGTATAATATATATATAATATATATACACATGTGTGTGTGTGTGTGTGTGTATATATATATATATATATGTATATAAAACCTTTGGTTAGCTTCCGCCTGAACTGTTCATTCTGACGAAGGTCAAGCTTTTCACTCCACCTTAGACCTACAGTTTAACGTGGAATCCGAACCACGCCCCATCAGCAGCTCAGCGTCTTAACCACTAGGCCACATAGGGTACCCATTTATCTACCAACCACTTTCTTTATTGTGTGGAAAGATGAACAGCTGGGTTTTGCTGCGCGCCGGCTGCCGTCGGGTCTCGAACCTGGGGCCGATGGATTCGTAGTCAGCGACGCTAACCACTACACCACCGATGCGCAATAGGCGCATAATATATATATATGTATATGTGTAGGCGCATAATTCGGACTATAGTGGATTTAATTTTCCCAGAAGAGTTCCTTGTTCCATGCACGGTCTGTGTTTAACATATAAGTTTCTCAGGGGACCATTCTGAGTTTGTGTATATATATATATATATATATATATATATATATATATATATGTAAAAATGATCAATAAATAATCCCTTCATTCATATAATTCTGATGATGCTTTGTAATATTTATGTAAGCCTTATATTCTTATTCATATATTCATTTTGACATATCAAGTCCAAAATTGTATGACACGAGTTTGGATAAAATTTTGATTTGCTTCCTATTTTATAATTGGTGAATTATTTCCTTGTGAACTACTTAATCATTTTGTATAAAACCCAAAATCGTACAACGCTGACACAAGTTTGGATACATTTTTGATTTGCTTTTATTTTATAATTAGTTAACTATTTCTTTTTAAACAAGTTAATCATTTTCGTAGACTTAGCTTAATAATGTAATCTTGTTCATTTTCTGTATACATTGTCTCTTCGTTGTAAAAGATGAAGTCATGACCTGCTTAACGTTTAATTTTTAATCTTAAGCCTTTAATTTTCGCCATGTGCGTGTTTGTTTGTAATTCGCGATGTGAAGGCATACTTCAATTCGATTTTTAATTAACTCGGCAGATCATGATAACATCAGATCTGTCAATATACGGTTTAAATAAAATATGGATTCCTCTTGCTTAGCAGTTTACACATTGCTTCAACAAAAATATTTGTTTTGGCTTTAAATGTTTTGTAAAGTAAATCAGCCAAATGAGAATAATAATTAAAAAAAAAACAAAAAAACAACATTAAATAATAATAATGACGTCAGTAGGAAGTTTAGTATAAAAGCCGATAAAATTTCTCCAATGTTCATTCTGACTAGACTGATCTAACTTAGAGGCTGAGCGCTAGCTGTAACATTTTAGAAGCAAAATATAGTAAGAAATATCTTTGTCTTCTCCTTCGAGCATTGCTCTCTTCAAAGAATTTAGTCTTAAATAGAGAGCAATAATTTCCCGATACGTTATAAGAAGAATCGAGAAACCTTCAGAGAACTTAGTCGTAAAAGGAGAAAAATAATTTCCCGATACGTTACAAGAAGAAATCGGAGAGTAGTATAAAAGAAACTTCTGCGATTTCCTATACAGTATCAGCTACTCCAGAGTAACAAATCCGTTGCAGCCACCTAACAAGAACCCCGTCAACTTCGAAACGACCAAGGCCATAGACGGAGGGCTTAACATATATATATATATATATTATATAGTATGTGTATATATATATATATATATATATATATATATATTATATATATATATGTATATATATATATATACACATACTATATACAGTCAAATCCGGATAAAAAGGTCACTTTGGGACTAAACGTTTCTGACCTTCTTATGCGGCCGACCTGCTTATCCATTTCTTAGTGTTATCGGCAGGATACATATATTATTACCATTCCATTAACTCTTTATACGCTCTATTGTTGTTCTACCTTGTTATAACAGTAAAGAGGTACAGTATATTAAACACTAACTCATTCAATAGTTTTTTTTATTAAAATACAGTCATACAGTACTTTATTTAATTTATTAAAAAACATTAATTTTATATATACAACTTTGGATCAATAGGGTTAAAATACGTCATACAGTATTTATTCACGAAAATAATCATTGATGGTAGCTTGTTTTAAATTATTGCGCACAATTTACTTAGTTCTGTTTGTATAGTGGAAATATGTTTTAAAGTTGAAAGGTTGCCTTGCATATTTCCATATCTATCTAATAAATTCGAAAGAGTCGAAATTTCTTTACGGGAAAGGGGTGTATATGTTTCATTTTCATCATCGTCGCTATCTTGATCTTCGCTGTCTTCTTTTTGTTTAATTCCTGCAATGATTTCTTCGTCTGTTGCTCCTTCAAAAATGCCTTCATTTTCTGATATTTCTGCCATTCTATCAAAATCTTCTCTTCCAATTCCTTCCGGAAGCTCAATATCTTCAATGGTGTCAATTGCAAGATTTGTATTTTCATCGCTTCTTCGTAAGCCACATCTCACATAACAGTTCAAAATTGTTTGTTGTTTCACATTTTCCCACGCTAATGCGAGCATGCAAATTGCATCTAAAACTGTTATCTTATAGTTCTGACTGATAGTTCTGTTATCTTATAGTTCTGACAAATAGTTCTGACTGATACTTGTATTTTTAACCTCATTAAGCGGCTTACCTATCCTAGACGTGACCTTCTTATCAATATATAATTATAATGGCAGACATATAAAAATATTTGGGATTTAGAAAGATGACCTGCTTAAACCATATGACCTGCTAATTAGGTGACCTTTTTAAGTGGAGTCGACTGTATATATATATATATATATATATATATATATATATATATATATATATATATATATAACATATATATATATATATACATATATTATATATATATATATACACTATATATATCTATATATACACTATAATATATATATATACACACACACACTATATATATATATATACACTATATATATATATATATACTATATACAGGGTGTACATAAAGTCAGGATATATTTTTGTGAAATAATTATTTTTTTCTATTTTTTTTTCAGAAGCCCTTAGAATGAATACAGAAGAGCGTGTGGCAATAGTAATTTGGCGAATCGAGGGAAAGAAATACAATGACATCAGAGAGAAGTTTAGAAGGAGATTTCATAAGCCGGGGCCAATAGACAAGACAATACGAAAATTGGTGAACAAATTTAAACGAACGGGATCTGTAAATGATGAAGCAAGATCAGGACGACCGTGTATGTCAGATCTTACCGTGAATGCAGTACGCGGAATTATCACTGAGGAGCCACGTACGTCCGTTCGTGCTGCATCACACAGACTCGGCCTCCCGACGTCATCTGTGCACAAAATTCTGAAAGTTAATTTGCAGAAGAAAAGCTATCATTTGCAGGTTTTACATGATTTACATGAGGAAGATTTCCCTCGACGAAGTGCTGTGTGTGCTGATCTCGTAGAACAAATCTGGAGTGATAATTTAATGGACAACATTCTCTTTAGTGATGAAGCCACTTTCCATACGTGTGGAAAAGTAAATCGCCATAACTGTCGAATTTGGGCAGATGAAAGACCGAATGATTTCGTCCAAAATTGGGAAAGAGACTCACCTAAAGTTAATGTCTGGATGGGTTTAACAAAATCTAAGGTTTATGGTCCTTATTTCTTTGCTGAAGCTACAGTTACGGGGCTTATTTATCTGGACATGTTGCAGCAATTCCTTGAACCTCAGCTGATTGGGGATAGGATTGTTAGTACCGTCTTCTATCAACATGATGGTGCTCCTTGTCACTATGCCAAAATTGTTCAGGATTATCTAAATGGACGTTTTCCAAATCGCTGGATCGGACGCGGAAGCAACAGACCTTGGCCAGCGAGATCACCAGATTTAACCTCTTTAGATTTCTTTGCATGGGGCTTTATCAAATCGCACGTCTATCAGACGAAGATTACGAGTCTTGAAAACTTACGTACACGTATACGAACTGCTGCAGATAACATAACCCCGCAAATGCTCCAGAATGTGTTTAGAAATGCTGCGGAACGATTTGAGCTGTGCAGGGGTACTGATGGGCGTCACGTCGAATCCTACTCTTAATTATTTAATAAATGTTACCACTTTATTATTTTATGATTGAATTCCATATAATTTCCAAGTGCTTCACAAAAATAGATCCTGACTTTATGTACACCCTGTATATATATATATATATATATATATATATATATGTATATATATATATATATATATATATATATATATATATATATATGGGTGAGTCAAAAGTCTCCATACATAGGCAAAATGGTCATGATAAATAAATGATTATTTATTTTTTATTCTTTTGCAGGTGATGTGCTGAGATGCCTTTGTCCCAATAAGAGGGTATGGATATCATTCTTCTGGCAGGATCAGGAAGCTGTCGCAAGGTTGCCGAGGATTTTAACTGGAGACACGCCCCTGGCACGCACATCACACACGACACCGTTGCCAAACTCATTGAGAAGTTCAAGAAGACTGGAAGTGTTGCAAACCAACCGAGAAGTGGCCGTCCACGAACAGCCACCGATGAAGGCACAGCGACCATGGTGCTGGCAGCGTTCGCAAAGAGATCCCAAAAAAGCACTCGACGGATGTCTGCAGAATGCGGTGTCAGCCAAGGGAGTATTGTTCGCATTATGAAAGAGCACAGATGGCATCCATACAAAATGCAAATGTTGCAGTATCTTAGCGAAGACGACCCGGACAGGCGGCTGGAATTCTGTGAATGGGCAAGAACAAAAGTGGACGAAGACACGGAGTTCTCGGCTGGCATCCTGTTTTCAGATGAAGCCAACTTTCATGTTCATGGAGAGGTTAATCGTCAAAACGTACGTTATTGGAGTGATGACAACCCGCACTGGATGAGTCCCCCAAAGACGCAAGGCGCTGGAAAAGTGATGGGGTGGTGCGGGATATGGGGCAACACAATTGTTGGCCCTTTTTCAATTGACACCAATCTGAATGCCGAAATGTATCTAAACATGCTGCAAGACAGTCATGCCGTCCCTGCTGAACAAGGACTGGGGATTTCCAGCGTACTTTCAGCAAGACGGGGCACCACCCCACTACGGTATCTGCGTGCGCCAGTGGCTGGATCAGCAGTTTCCGGGTCACTGGATTGGCCGCCGTGGTTCCGTTGAGTGGCCTCCGAGGTCCCCAGACCTCACCCCCCTTGATTTTTACTTGTGGGGGCACTTGAAGGCCATGGTTTACCAGGTGAAAATACAAAACACACCACCTAAAGGAACGCATTCGTGATGCGTGTGCACGCATAACACCAGATGTGTTAACGCGCGTTTGCCATGACTGGGAGGAGCGCATCCGTATATGCATTCAGTGTAATGGTGCCCACATGGAGCATATTTTGTGATTTACAAGTGATTGCATAATAAAGTGACCGTTTTGCCTATGTATGGAGACTTTTGACTCACCCTGTATATATGAATGAAAATGAATGCAAATGAAAAGGTTTATTGGCAGACTATAGTCCATATGACATATATTAATACAATGACAGTTCATATACTAAGGATAGAAATATATGCAATTGATTAGAAATAATACTGCACTGTCGAAGTTAAATGGAGCTACAGACAGACGTTTTCGTACCCAGAAGTCCATAGCTTAGAGGATAAATGGCAGGACTCGTGGATAGCTTAGATGATCGGGTTGGTTGATTTTTTAATTCTTTGCATTAGACTGTGTTGAGCACGTCTTGTTACCTCCGGGAAGCTCGGGACATTGCGGGTAGCAAACATTTGAGAAGCTGAGCATCTCGGGGTAATTTATATAAGAGTCTAAAAGACCTGTAGTACAGCAAATTTAGGGTTCTGCCAGAACCTTTTTTATAATTCACCCAGAGTTGCTGACCGTATATATTACTGCAGAAAGTACGAAAGAGTGTGTCTTTAGCTTCACTTGTACAGAAACGAAAGTTCCTTATGGTCATATTCGCTTTAGCACACAGGCTTCGAGATTGTTTTCTTATATCCGAGTCATCACTCAAGGAGCTGGTAATAGTTTGACCCAAATACTTAAACTCCTGTACTTCCTCAATTACTTCACCATTCATTTTAAACCTTATATCAGCTGGCTGATTACAGCTTTTAGGATGAAATTGCATAACCTTAGTTTTGGTAACATTAAAAAGAATATCTGGTTTCTGCGAATATACTTCGCAGACCTTCAGTAGCCGATCCAGACCTTTAACAGAGAGACTTATTAACACCATATCATCGGCATAAACTAAGTTATTTATCCTTGTGTTATCTATACAACATCCCACTGTTGCCTCATTAAGTGAAGCAATTAATCCGTCAATATACACATTAAACAGCATAGGGGAGAGCAAGGAGCCGTGTCTCACCCCGCAAGAGATGCCAAAACACTCGGATAGTACATTGCCCTACCTAACAGTGAAAGATTGGTGGGAATACCAAAATTTCAATAAATTTAATATGTACATGGGAACCTTCCTGTCTTCTAGTTTTGCAAATAAAATATTGTGGTTCACCCTATCATATGCCTTGCTTATATCAAGGAAAGAGCTATAAATGGTTGAATTACTGTCAATGTATTTAGATATTGTTTCTTTAAGTACATAGATACACAGGACAGTTGAGTGGGACCTTTTAAAGCCAAACTGAATAGCCAAATGTCCATAGGAAATCATTTAATCGGAGTAACAAGAGTTTTTCTAGTAGTTTCGAGAAGCAAGAAGCGACAGCAATAGGCCTGTAATTATTGCTGGACAGAATGTCTCCGTACTTATTTTTGACCAGGGGCAAGATATATACCCTCATGAACTCTGCAGGGATATAGCTATGAGCAAGCATGGCTGATAGGAGCAATAATATATGCAGACATACTACGTCATTTGCATATTTTAAGTGCTTATTCGATAAGCCATCTACCCCTGACGCAGAACCAGTCTTTAACTCTTTAATTAACCTCTTTACTTCAGAAAATGATATAAAAATATTTTCCCTTGTCCCTCCCACAATCGTTTCGCTGCAATCTATCTTAAGATTATCCCTACTCACCACACTGTTAAGAATTTTAGAGTAGTGGTTTTTCCACAGCTTTGCAATTTCATCCTCCCCGGAAAGCCCATCGATTGTCGGAGGGAGGACATTTTTGACACCCGTTTGATTCTTAACAAATTTCCAAAATTTGTTATTATCGTTATTTATGCGAGCTTCACAGGCTTTTGATGCTCGAATAGACTCTTCTTCCTGTTTACATCGCCTTATGGCCGCCTTATACTGACCCCGAATTCTACACATATTCATGTATACTGGTCCTAATCTGGGTCTACCATGAAAGCACCACAAATCATATGCGTCTTTCGATTCCCTCTTCAGGGGGGCAATAAAATCATTCCATCCAGGAATAACCTTAGTATGATAGTTGTAAGATTCAATCAGGGGCTTCCTGCTTCTCTTAACAGGGATATTATCTTACTATAATACCTATCTATGAGTTTACAGTGAGAATCATTTGAGCAAGGATTATTACAGGCAAGGTGCAAAATTTCTAAATTATTAAAGAGGTGACATGTTCTGTCTTCGTATTCTATTCTCTGCTGCATATTAACATTGGACCAATCGACCCGATTATTCTTACCTATTGAGTTCTTGTTAAGTCGTGCTGCGCATAAATTGGTAACGTTAATTAATATTTCTAATAGTCTATGATCAGAAAGAAGGAAATCATGCAAAATATGAACTCTAACAATTCGATCCTTTAGAATTTAGATTATTACTAGTGAGACAATGTTCAATCCACCTGGTGGTACCACTCATATCGCTAACGTATGTAAAATTACCACTGGCTACCCCTAATACATCTACATCACTTATACTTAAATTGGCCGACTCGCACATGTTACCCAATTCTACAAAGAATTCCGAGTTCACATGTGTGTTAAAGTCTCCCATTATTATACCGTGAGAATATTTGGGGTTATCTGATAATGACTTAATTTTGTACACCAAATCAATGTATTCATCTCGATTACTGCCGTTGTTGTATGGTAAATAGCAGTTTACAATTAATATGCAATCATTGTTCACTTGTAATTCAATGCCTAACAACCTTACATTATCGCTTGTTAAAAATCTTATATGTTTTGACAAATTTTTCCTTAATAAGAAAGCAACACCACCAAAAGGCCTACCGTACATTAATTCACCTGACAAGTCTACTGCTGATGACGTATGGTACATAAAGTCATCATGGATGGTAGAGAAGAATTTTAGCTCCTGCTTAGGCAGCCAGTGCTCCTGCAGGAGTATCAAATCTGCACTGTCGCAGATTTTATGAACATCTACAGTTGAATTCCTCACTGACCTTACATTATATGAGACTATTTTGAACAAATTATCCACCATGACTGATAGAGAATTTATTATTAGTAAGATTATTATTATTATTAGTAAGATTATTATTATTATACACAGTACAACTTTCAGGCATTACCGTTAGGGCGCCTATTATTATTATTATTGTTATTATTATTATTTTGCCTGTTATCAAATCTCCTGGAAAAGTGAATAAATTCCTTAACAATAATACCGTCTGGCCATTGACTTATATTATACGGGTTGAAATGCCCATTTACACCTTTAATTATTACTTTAAAAGAGTTATAATATGGAGATTTCGTGTTTAGTTTATTAACTATCACTATACTGTGTTCACCAATGATTTCTTCTATCATGTGTCGAATATATATATTTACTTATTTATATATATATATATATATATATATATCTACACACACATATATATATATATATATATATATATATATATATATATATATACTACATACTGTGTGTATATATATATATATATATATATTACTTATTTTGTTACTTTTGTTGAGTTTGAAAGACGGTTCAGGATCGACCTGCGGTCGACCCCTCTGCAGCATCCCGCCTCATTTGCGGGATTTAGTGAAGGAGGGAAATGCTGTCTGATCTCCTCCTGCCCTCGTAGCCAGCCACATGGCTGGTCAGGGACTTTGCACAAGAATATGTCCAGCTGGTTCTTGATGTTATTCAGGTCGGTGTGCTGGAGATTTCTCACTTCTTTTGAAAGGACATTGAAAAGCTTTGGGCCTCGGATTCTGAGATTATTTTCCATCCTCGTTTTCATGAACCCTTGTCCCACAGCAGCTGGGACCGTACAAAATCTTCTTCTTCTCTCATTCCAGTTTGTTTCTATTTCATTTCTCAGGTTAGGGACAGAGCCCTCAAGTATTTTCCATATGTATATTATTGTGTACGCTCGCGCTTCTTTCAAGAGAGTAGAGTTCCAGGGATTGTAGTCGAGACCAGTAGTCTTCACTTTCCGTTTCCTCTCTCTTAGACGTAAAAAGTTCTTTGTATAGCTTCAATGTTCGCAATGTCTCTTTTTCTGTGTGGGTTATTGAGTACTGAGCAATACACAATTACTGGTAGGACGAGACTCTTCCATAATTTGAGCATGTTGTTTGCTTTTCTGCTGCTGAAGCTCCTCCAGATGATTCCCATTATTTTTCTAGCCGTTGTGATTTTGATTTTATAGTGCTTTCTGAATTCTGCATCCTACGACATTATTACTCTAAGATCCCTGACTTATATATATATATTAGTGATGGGACGATTGTCATATTTCATACAATCGCTGTTGCGATTGCGATTGTCAGAATTTGAAAATCGCGCGATTGCGATTGCGATGTTTTAGCTTTAGCCTCACATAACGCTCATTTATGCTTTAAATATACCTAAACGCGTTACCTACCATAGGGTTAGCTTGATTTTTTAACATTCCAATTTTACATAGAGCAAATAAAGAGGTGTACTTATTGTTATTATTAAACCAATTTTTTATTCTGTTTTCAACTAATTCGCAACCCGTTTTCATTTCTGTTTTTGACTTATTTATTATTTATTTATTATTTCGTATTGTTGTTAGCTAAACTTTCCTTTAAGTACGCATGAAAGAGCAGCTTTCATAGCAACTTTTGTAGAGATTTAAATCTTTTGTTCACAATCGCAACAATCGCACTCATTAAATGCGATTGCAATTGCGATTGCGATTGTAAAAAATGTGCGATTTTATCGCGATTGCGATTGCGATTGCGATGCATCGTCCCATCACTAATATATATATATACTGTATATAAGGCCGGGTCGAAATTTTATATTGAAAAGGTACATATTGTGAGAGGTTTGATTGAAACACAGGAACCCCCTCATAAATTACACCGGTCTGCATGAAAATCGATTTCTTTATTTTGAGTTGTGATTCTGAAGCAGTTCGCTGCGCTGAATTAAAAAATGCTACCTGTTTGTTTCTATCACCCACAGTTTTAAAGTTATTAGCAAAACAATTTTGGGGCGTTTTGTAATTTTTTACCTTTTTTATCTTTAATTAATTTCGTTTTTTCATATTTTTCAGATAGATAATTCTAACATTACGTCTTTAAAATTTTAATAATGGCTTCTAGAGGATGTACCCATAGTCCAGACATATTTTGTTATATTTGTGGTCGCTATGTTGTAAAACAAAGGACAAATGTAACGACCTTCATTAAGAGAGATTATCATGCTTATTTTGGAATTAAATTAGGAGATCAAGACAAAAGTTGGGCTCCACACAAGGTTTGTCTTACGTGTGTTGCGGCACTGAGGAATTGGAGCAAAGGTAAAAAGAAAAGTTTGCCATTTGGGATCCCTATGGTATGGCGCGAGCCTAGAAACCATACCGACGACTGCTACTTCTGTTCTTGCAATGTTAAAGGTTATAATGCAAAGAATAAAGAGAGCCTTCAATACCCAAGTCTTCCATCTGCAATAAGGCTGGTACCCCATGGTCCAGAAGTTCCTACTCCCCGCCCACCCGAGAGTCTGGATCAATACAATTCAGATTCTGATTCAGCTCCAAATCCAGACAATGATGATGTTTATGAACAGCCAACAGCTGACCGAGATCCTAAACCATTAACCCAAGCCGAACTAAATGACTTAGTCAGGGATTTGAATCTGCCTAAGGACTCTGCAGAACTTTTGGAGTCTAGATTGCAGGAGAACAATTTATTGGCATCCGACACATACTTCGCTTGGTACAGAAATCGTGAGAAAGACTTCGTGCCTTTTTTCGAAGAAGATGGTCCCTTGGTATTTTGCAAGGACATCACAGGATTAGTGTGCAAGCTAGGCATCGAATACCAAACCAGTGACTGGAGGTTGTTTATAGATTCCTCTAAAACCAGTCTAAAAGGAGTGTTACTGCACAACGGTAACAAATATGCATCAATCCCAGTGGCCCATTGATGGGAGGGGAGAGAGTATTTTGCTGGGAACGGGACTGGTTGTTATATATATTTACCCTACATTATTATGTAAGCGTTACTGTAGTCTATAACAACAAAATTTATGGTTAAGCATGTGCATTATAGGGTGGAGCGAAAAATACTTTTGTTCTAGTATGAAGTTCTAATAGTGATTAAAAGTTGCATTTAGTGGACGAAATATGCCTGCCAAAATATGAGTTAATTTGTTTAAAATTTTCAGCTGCCACCAGGGGGCTAAATTTAACACAATTTTGTGTAAAAAGGAAAAAAATGCTTCTATTTTAGGTTTGTCAAACTATTATAAAATTTTATCTTAGAATTATCTAATAGTTTGATTAAGATTCGTAAATGATAGGAATTCGTTTTGTAAAAATGCCTTTTCATATGCTTAATATCTTCAGCTGCCACAAGAGAGCTGAAGTTAACACAATTTAGAGTAACTGAGTCATGTTGAGACTACACAGAATGTTGTGGGGGAGGGTTTGGGGAAGGTTGTGGGGGAGGGTTTTGGTGTGAAGGAATTTCTTTCTGTGAGTCATTAGAACAGTGTGTTAACATTTGTCTTCTTAGGTAGTAGGCCTAGTCGCTCAGTTGATCGGAGAGTTTTTGAATATGATCGGAATATTATAAAACTTTATTTTAAAGTGATTTATATAGAGATAATATTGATTTTATTATAAAATGCTTGTTATAATGTATTATATAATTTTAGTTTATTTATATATATTATATATTTATATAATATATTATATATACTTATAAAATATATTATATATATTAATTATATAATGTTTTGATGTTACAGGATATTTTGTGATTGTGATTTTTTCTTAAAAATATTATGGCATCAAATACTAAATATAAACATTTCACTAGAGAACATATGAAGTGTGCCATATTTGAAGTACCTTGTGAGATGAGTGATATGCAACTACCAACTTATAACTGCATTATGAAAGATTACCTGTTCACAAAACATTTAGTGAAGGAGCAGATGAATAACAAGGAGCCTTCATTTTCTGAAATAGCAGAGGCAGTTTCTAAAAAGGTAGAAAATATTTGGAAGAAGGCCTCTTTGCCAATAGTTTCACATACACGCGTTTTACAGATGATGCGAGTGTACCATGATAAATACATGTTCTTATTAAAGCCATACAAGTCACGCAAGGATCAGCCTAAGTACAAAAATCAGCTTGAAGAATTTGGAAACTCTTCAAAATGCACTTTGTTTGACATCTGCACCTGCAAATGTAAGGAGTTTAGGAGATGCTCATGTGAAAAGAGTAAGAAAGTCCCTCCAAAAGAGCAGGATTTTTTAAATGACCAACGAACACGCAGAATAATGGTGATAGGCAGCATTGACATAGCACACACAAGACGATTACAAGCAAGAGAACATCGAAAGGAAATGGAAAAAGCACGTCTGGAATCCTCACAAACAACTAGTGCTGCTATAACCAATACGTCCAACTTACAAATCGAAACAGAGACAAGTGAACTTCAACAACTAGAAGAGATATCTGAAGATAATGAGGAAGATACAACCTCGACTCAATATGTAATATCAGAACAACAGATGCGTGAGCCACTGCCTTCATTAGCAATTACTTGTGATAGATTTAAAATGTCGGACAGAGCTGGGGCTGCTATTGCTTCTGCAGTATTGGCAGATCTTAAAATTGTTACTCACTTACTCCCGAAGACAAAGGGAATATTATAGACAGAAGTAAGCTAAGACGTGAAAGACAAAAACAGAGAAAGGAACTACAACAGATAGGAGAGCCAAAAACCATGCGGGGATTGTACTTTGATGGCAGAAAGGATAAAACAATGATTCAAGTCCAGGAGAGTGATGGCTCTAACCACCAAAGAACCAAACGCGAAGAGCATATCAGCATAATATCTGAACCACACTCTCTGTACTTTGCACATGTGACACCTTCCAGTGGCAAAGCTAAATACATTTGCACAGCGCTAGTGAATTGCTTGAAAGAAAGGAATGTTGATATAGGGAACATCGTTGCAGTTGGCTGTGATTCGACAGTGGTTAACACTGGTAGTATTGGAGGCACAATAAGATTACTGGAAGAAGCCTTTAATAAGCCATTGCAGTGGCTGATATGCCTTTTACACCTTAATGAACTTCCATTGCGCCATCTGTTTCATCACTTGGATGGTACCACTACTGGACCAAGAGCATTTTCAGGAGAAATTGGCCGAGCACTTTCAGACTGTGAAAAGCTTCCCATAGTTAACTTCAAACCCATTGAAATTCAAGAGGACATGTGTGAAGTTGATGTAGATGACATAAGTACTGACCAGAAATACCTTCTTGAAATTCACAAGGCTATATCAAGTGGAACATTCTCAAAGAGTCTTAGTCATAAGAGTCCAGGCAATATATCACATTCAAGGTGGCTCACCACAGCAAACAGGACTCTGCGGTTATATGCAAGCACAGAGAATCCTTCAGGCAATTTACAAGAATTAGCTACTTTCATTGTTAGGGTATACGCACCAATGTGGTTTCAGATAAAGCGTAAACCATTATGCCAATATGGTGCTAAACATATGTGGCATATGATTGCAAGAAGCCGGTATCTCCGTGAAGAGCTTAGGAGAGTACATGACTCAGTCATTCAGCGAAATGCATATTACGCAAATCAAGAAAACATTCTCATTGCAATGATAGCTGATGAAAGGGAGCATGTGCGTCAGTTGGGATTTAGGCGTATCATAAAAGCAAGGGCATGCATTCAAGAAACAGATGTTATCAGGTATTTTAAGGTGCCAGAAATAAATTTTTATGCCAAAGACTATACAGATCTCATTATGTGGCAAGATTTTCAGATAGCAGAACCACCGATAACCAAAGGAGTTTCTCTTGATGATATTGAATCATGCATCAAACATGGTACTACTCTTCATTCAGAATTATTTCAGTTTCCATGTCATACACAAGCCGTAGAGAGATGCGTCAAGCTCGTTACAGACGCTGCTGGATCAGTCTGCGGACCTACAAACAGAGATGGTTGGATTCGTGCTACATTAGAATCAAGGAAAAAACAGCCAAAATTTGACACAAAAGCAAATTACTAAATAGTCTTCAGCAAGAACCCTTTCTAGAGGGAGGTTGGTTGGGGAAAGGGTGGTAACTCCGCTAAGGCACGAAATAACGTTTCTTAACTGTCTCAAGACAGTATAAAGGAGGAGAGACATCCTAATTTATTACTGTTCCCTTTTTCAAGTAAATACAGAATCATACTTAATTGTCATTTTTAAGTTAAATTCAGCCCTCTTGTGGCAGCTGAAGATAATAAGCATATGAAAAGGCATTTTTACAAAACGAATTATTATCATTTAAGAATCTTAATCAACCTATTAGATAATTCTAAGATAAAAGTTTATAATAGTTTGATAAACCTAAAATAGAAGCATTTTTTTCCTTTTTACCCAAAATTGTGTTAAATTTAGCCCCCTGGTGGCAGCTGAAAATATTAAACAAATGAACTCATATTTTGGCAGGTATATATCGTCCACTAAATGCAACTTTCAATCACTATTAGAACTTCATACTAGAAAAAAAGTATTTTTCGCTCCACCCTAAAATTATTGTGCAATCCAATGTTGGTCTCGATAAGATGGTTCACATTTGGGGATAAATGGGGTATTTATGACACACCCTGTAGTAAGAAAACCATACGTGATAGGGAAAAACTAACTATATTTCTGAGATCAGCGCACTCAAATTATATAGAATCACCAACTAGTTTGTAAAAATCGATCGAAAGTTTTCAAATGTGTACTGGTGTTATTTTCGCTGTTTAGAGCCTCCTACCCCTGGCACAATTTTTCACTTTATGACCTGCAGTATATTGAAGAATATTCCATTTATACGGGACTTACTCTACATTCAGGTTTTTTGATGACATAAATCTTTATTAACATATAATATTTTATTTAATAATGTAGAGTATTAGGAAAATTAATTAACTACAACGATATATTCAGAAATAAAAATTAGAGGCATAATAAATGTGTTAAAATTCAATTCACTTTCTCATTTTTCCTTATCACATCAAAAGGGAAGAAATTTTCAATATATTTTATATGTTTCTTACTCATTCCATTGGGCCTTCCATTCAAACTTGGGCAGTTTTCGCCTTGATTCTAATGAGTTTAAGATAAACTTTTGACGGTTGTCATATTTTATTCTCTTCTGACATGCCTTTGTTACTAGGTTCACTGCCCTTTCCACACTTTAACTGTGGCATGGAAAAGAAGCTATCTCCAGTGGCTTACATCGAGCCTGTAATAGCTCATCGTCGCTAAAATTGTTCAGCAGCGGTGTCGGAGTAATGATCTCTTTTTGCCAATCGATCATCTCGGTGTAGTCAGTAGATTGGAAATTGAGGGTTCGAGGCAACTCAAAGTTTCTGGTACCTGAAAATCCTGTTCTTGAAAGGATGATTTTCTGAGTAGCTTGCTCCTTAATTTCTAGTCTCTTGTCAGTTACCATTGATATGAGTATATTTTCTGGTTGGGCAAAGTAGGCGTTATTCTTTAATACTGGTTCTATGATTGATCTCTGTTGTTCATCTAAATTTCGAAGCAAGTACAGTAAATGCCAAAAGTTATATGCACTATCAGTTGCATTAGGATGAGATTTTATCCAAAACCACTCTGGAGCATAGAACTGCATAATAATCTTCACTATATCTTGAAGGTTTTTATCGGGATTTGGCGTTGAGATATATACTCGAAGAACCCTGTTGGCTAAAGTTAGCCAGCGAGAATGGTGAAGGGTACCTGGGGATCGAGTGGACAGATCTTGAGAAGTGTCTCCAGTTTGCAGCGCCAGACACATATCAGAGAAGTATCTTTGATCACTGCTTAGCTCCTTTACAACATTTGCTGGAATTTCTTTAATGTTTCCCTTTACGCGAGAATATTTGACTACCTCCAATTTTGTTAAATCTGTTTACAGTTTATTTCCAGTTGAACCCACAAAAGTGTTTGGACATGTTGTTTTACCATCAATGGCTTTTTGTAGACGTGCATAAAAGGCAGCTCATTCAAATGCAAGAGGCACATCAACCACTGCACTGGTCTGTTAAGATGAATTTCAACCAGTTTTATGGCTCCACCAATTTTTCCTGTATTTACAGGAGTACCATCACACAGTAAAGCTTTCATAGTATGTGTGCTGTTCGAGTCTGTAATAATAGTTATCAACTCTTCTGCTATGCAGCGAGCAGTTCCATTATCTGGTATGACATGGACTACATAGATGGTTCCAGGTTCTTTCACAATAATATAGTGTTCTTCTTTTATATTTCCACTTTTATTTAATGTGTTATCTTTCCTTCCATCAAATCCAAGGCACTCCATCTTCAGATTTTCGGATTTAGACCTAAAAATATTTGTTTCACCCATGCTAGGTTTTTATAGGAGTGCCTGTTCTGAATATTCTCAGTCAATTCTAAATCGGTCTCATCATCTACATCCTGACTCTCTGAATCTACATCCATGACTTCATCTGTATTTTCTATAAATTCCGATGGTTAAACATTGGTGGCTTCAGTCATTTCTTCTTGTGCTTTTAGTTGACGGTTTTGTGATTCTTGGGCTCTTGCTAAAGATCTCTTCTTTGTTGAACTAGCTATGCAAGCAATTCGTTCTAACTGATTTTTTCTTTGTTTTTGACCCACAAAAGACTCCCATTCTGCCAGTGGTATTTTATCCTTATACCTGCAAGATTTCCTATCAATTCCTTTATCATAGCATTCACAAGAAGATATATCAAACATTTCATCATACTGAGCTACTTTTAAAGGCGAAACTTTAATTTCTTCGATGAAACGGCACCTTGTCCAATTTTGAAGCTTCTTCTATTAGTCGACTGACTTTAAGATAGATACTTTTGGTGTTAATCGTAGGAAAAGAAAATTTCACCCAAATGTCTTCAATATCTTTTACAACAACCCTGTAACAATCATTAGCGGTTGCTGATCCTTTTGATTTAGCTTCTTCACGACGGCGCACAAAAAGGTAGTGTCTCACAACATCTGCTTTTGAAGGAGTCATGACTGCTGGGAATTCCGTAGGATATCCAAAGGTTGCATTTGAGGACTTGCTTCTAGTAGTCATAGTTTATATTCAGAAGTAAAATCAAATTTTATGTAATTTATAACTTATGATAATTCAAATTATAATTAAAGCAAATGCAAATTATTTCTATTTATCTGAAAAATGATTTCTATTTATCTGAAACATAAAAATATCAAGCATTAAACAATCAACTTATCATGTAACACATAACAACATTAAACATATGCAAATAGAAAGGTAAAAAAGGGAGGAGGGGCATGTCATAGGGGTAGTAGGGTAGCACATGCTTGACATTTTAATATTTTGTTAAAGTGATAAAAAAAAACCTTCTCACATAGTGTACTTTTTAAGAAATAAATTTTTTTCCCATTTCAATATATGCAAATATGAGGGTAAAAAGGGGGGGGGGTGTTATGTGCTAGGGATAGCAGGGGTAGAACATGCTTCATATTTTAATATTTTGTTAAGATGATAAAATGAAACTTCTCACTTAGTGTACTTTTTAACAAATAAAAAAATTTCCCACTTTCGACCAGGCCTTTTGTATATATATATATATATATATATATATATATATATATTATATATATATATTAGAAACAAATATTATAAACATACATTGTGTCGAGGAAAAAACATTGATGTAATATATACGGACTTTGCTAAAGCCTTCGATATGTGACCATGGAATCATAGCACACAAACTTAAGAATACAGGAATTACTGGAAAGCTAGGAAGGTGGATATTTAATTTCGTGACGCAAAGAACGCAAAGAATTGTGTAAACGGAGTTAAATCAAAAGTCTCGGAAGTCGTGAGCTCTGTCCACAAGGAACAGTATTAGCTCCCTTGCTGTTCATAATAATGATTGCAGATATTAATGCAGATATAAGAACAGTATTGTATCATGATTCGCCTATAACACAAAGATATGTAAGGAAATATTGAACAAAGAAGACAAGAAAATTACAAAACGACATTGAAACATTATTCCAGTTGGCAGAAGACAACAATATGAAGATCAACGAAGAAAAATTCCAACTTCTAAGATATGGTAATAAAAAAGAGCTACAGAAAAAAGAGTAGAAAACTATGCAAGCCAAAAAGATAACACAAAATCCACAAGTCATGGATTTTGGAGTAATAATGTCGTAGGATGCAGAATTCAGAGAGCACTATAAAATCAAAATCACAACGGCTAGAAAAGTAATGGGAATCATCTGGAGGAGCTTCCGCAGCAGAAAAGCAAACATCATGCTCAAATTATGGAAGAGTCTAGTCCTACCAATAATTGAATATTGCTCAGTACTCACAAGTCAACACAGAAAAAGAGACATTGCGAACATTGAAGCTATACAAAGGACTTTTACGGCTAAGATAGAGGAAACGGAAGGTGAAGACTACTGGTCTCGACTACAATCCTTGGAACTCTTCTCTCTTGAAAGAAGGCGCGAGCGGTACACAATAATATACATATGGAAAATACTTGAGGGCTCTGTCCCTAACCTGAGAAAAGAAATAGAAACAAACTGGAATGAGAGAAGAGGCAGATTTTGTACGGTCCCAGCTGCGGTGGGAAAAGGGGCCATGAAAACGAGGATGGAAAATACTCTCAGAATACGGGGCCCAAAACTTTTCAATGTCCTTCCAAAAGAAGTGAGGAATCTTCAGCACACGAACCTGAATAACTTCAAGAACCACCTGGAAACATTCCTGTGCAAAGTCCCTGACCAGCCATGCATGGCTGGCTACGAGAGTAGGAGGAGATCAGAGCGCATATACTGTATATATATATATATATAATATATATATATATATACACATACACACACAGAATATATATATATATCACACACACACACACACAGAATATATATATATATATATATATATATATATATATATATATATATATATATATATATATATATATATATAAAGGGTGATCCAGAGAAATGGGACCCAAAAGAAACCCCTGTAACTCTTAAAGTATAAGTCCTTTTATAAAATCATACGCATCATTCGAAAGAGGATAGTTACAAGTTTGTACAGGATTGTACAGGTTTTGACAATACAAGACAAGGTAAGATACAAAACAAAATAAAAGTGTTAGTTAAAACTAACCCTTCAAGATGACTGCATGGACTGTGGAACAGCTGCGTTTCATAACTGAGCAATATTATGAGCATGGAAGAAGTGTAGTTTCAGCTCAAAGATCTTTCAAGACAAATTTTCAGATGTCAAAATCGCCTTCTAAGAAAGTATTCCGTCGGTGTGTCAGAAATTTTTCCCTAACTGGCAGCATTGGAAAAAGAAAACCAACTGGAAGAGTGCGCACAGCAAGGATAGACGAGATCATTAACAGAACTCATGAAATTGTACAGGATAATCCTAACATAAGCATCAGACGTGCTTCTCAGCTGTTAGGAGTTGGATATGGAACAACACACCGTATATTCAAGCAAAATTTAATGCTCTTTCCATATAAAATTCAAACAGTGCAACAACTAAACGATGGAGATTTCGCACGAAGACGACAATTCTGTCAATGGATCCAACAGAAGGTAAATGACACCACCAATTTTCTAGCAACTTTGATTATGTCAGACGAAGCCCATTTTCACTTGAATGGAACTGTAAACAAACAAAATTGTCGTTTCTGAGCAACAGAAAATCCAGTGAATATTACCGAAGTCCCGTTGCATAGTCAGCGTGTAACTGTTTGGTGTGGTCTTACTGCATCTCAGATCATAGGGCCGTACTTTTTCGAGGATTCCACCGGAAACACGGTCACTGTAAATGGTGATCGCTACGAAAAAATGTTGACCGATTTCCTTATTCCTAAATTAAGAGATCTTTGTCTAGAAAACCACTGGTTCCAACAAGACGGAGCTACCTGCCATACCACGAGGAACTGCATGGCAGTTTTGCGTCAAACGTTTCCAGGCGAGTTAATCTCAAGATTTGGAGACGTTGAATGGCCCGCAAGGTCTCCGGATTTTTCTCCCTTAGATTATTATCTCTGGGGATATTTAAAGAGTAGGGTCTACAGAAATAACCCAACGACCTTGCAAGAATTGAAGGCCGCCATCACAAATGAGATACAGGCCATACCACCGCACACTCTTGCAAAAGTGATGCAGAACTTACAAGCGAGAACACTGGAATGCTTGGCAACTAATGGAGCACATTTGAAAGGAGTCATTTTTAAAAAATAAATATTTCATAATAAACTTGTTACTCTACTCTTTCGAATGATATATAGTTTTTATGAAAGGAATTAAATATTAAGAATATTTGGCTTTTTTTTATGGGTCCCATTTATCTGGATCACCCAGTATATCTGAAAATTATTTCAAGAAAGTAACAAGTGAAAAATATTTATGATGAATAAAACCACGAAGGAAAGGAAACAGAGTGGTGCTCATTAGACGAAAGCGCTTGAGCACCACTCTGTGTTTCCTTTCCTTCGTGGTTTTATTCATCATATATATATATATATACTGTATATATATGTGTATATATATATATATATATAGATACTGTATATATATATGTATATGTATATATACACTGTATATATATATGTATATGTGTATATATACACACTGTATATATATATATATATATATATATATATTATATATATATATATATATACGGTATATATATATATATATATATATATATATATATACCTTATGAACCTTATGTTGTTTCATGCGTTGGTCTCTCTTCACACGGAGGTCAAGCTGGTGGCCCCGCCTCTAGGTCTGGCTTGGTGGAGAAGCGAGTTGCTTTCTTGCGCTCTCCACCGTACATAGCCAGGCACGCCCGGCTCATCTGGTACCGTCCTGAGCCAAGCATCCAGTCTTCTCTTGAAGACTTCAACTTTTACCCCCGTTACGTTTCTGAGGTCCTTTGGAAGCTGGTTGAAAAATCTTGGCCCCCTGACAACCAAGCTATTTTCTTTTAGAGTTGACGAGGTCCCTTTTCGGGCCTTTAATTTGGGAACACGACACATTCTGCCTTTCTTATTTTCCAGTGTTGTTTGAATGGTAATTGGGTTTAGTTTTAGGTTTGGTACCAGTTTTTCGATCATTTTCCATATGTAGATTATGGAGTATCTCTCTCTCCTTCTTTCCAGGGAGTACAGATTTAGTTTACGTAATCTCCCAGTAGTTGAGTTCTTTGCAGCCATCAGTCTTGGCTGTGAAATGCCTTTGCGTTTCTTCTAGTTTATTAGTTTCTTCCTTTTTATATGGGGACGTCAAAACTGAGCAGTATTCAAGTTTTGGTATAATCAGTGTTTTTAGCAGGGGAATCATTACTGTCCTGTCCCTTCTCTTGAACGTTCTTAGTACCTGTCCGGCGACTCTTTTTGCTTTATTTATCGCTATCTGATTTTGTGTTTCGAATTTCGCATCATCTGTCATTATTATCCCGAGATCGATCGCTTTCGTGCTTCTCTGAATTTCCTGTCAATCTGGAGCATAATATGCAGTCTGTTTAAGTTCTTTTTTTCTACCATATCTCAGGAGCTGAAATTTCTCAGTGTTAAATGACGTTTTTTCTTCTGACCATTTGTATATTTTGTTCGTGTCCCTCTGCAAGGCCATCACGTCATGTACAATTTGTACATCGCTGATTTTTCTTCTGATCTTTGTATCGTCTGCAAAGAATGTTACTATACTGTTGCTGTTTACTCCGCTGTCTATGTCTGTTAGCATGATAATGAACAGGAGTGGGGCCAGTACTGTCCCTTGTGGTACTGAGCTGCGTACTTCCGATTTTGATGATGATATACCTTGAATTTTGATGATATATATATATTATATATATATATATATATATATATATATATATATATATATATATAAAGGTTGGTTGATTTTGGAACTGTGATCTTGGACTAGTCTAGATAGAAAGGTATTAATGTATAAAAAACGTTGCACCAACTCATATTTGTGAAAATGATTGTATTTTTTGAGGATTGTTAATTATTTTTAAGTTGTAAAATTGTCGAATTTTACGCATAAAATCGCGCGCGCGACATTCGCGCAATGTAAACAAACAAAATATGGGACCTTATTTCATCAAAATAATCAATTAAAATTCGGCTTTTTTTACAAAACGATGCTTGAAACTTATTGTAAATGCATTATAGATGTTTATTAGTGTATTATTTTGTATTTTTTAATGATATTTACCATAAAATGTGTATTAAATTAAGTTATTTTATGATGCGTTCATTTAATTGTGTTTATTTTCAGATATTTCATAAAAATAGGTAAAAAACGGAAGTCTGCAGTGTTAACTCGAAGTGATAGTGCCAAAAAATTCAGTGGCCAGCCTTTCCCTTTGGATAAAATAGAGCCTCCTACCCTCCGCCAAGTTATTCAGTACGTTATTTCCTCCAAAACAGCCACCCGGACTTGAAAGACTATGATATTGCTAAAATGATAGCAAAGGATGTGATTGAGATCTGGCAGGCAGTGAACCCGCGGCTGCCCCTGTATGAGGAATATTATGTAGTGAAATTGGTGGATAAAGTGTGCTTCAAGAAAGCAAAAGAGATAAACAGGAAATCTCTTTCTACAGTCCAGGAGCAGAATCTGGAGGAAAAGCTGGATAAACTTTTTGACATTTCTGCTTGCACCTGTAAGCTACCTGTTCGTCCTGTGATGACAATGCTGTGAAGTGCAAGAAAGAAAATTGTCAAACACAGTACATAATCTGCACTTGTCCTCCCAGTAAGAAGGTAATGCTATTATTTTTTTAACTTTTAACTGGCCTAACTTAGTGCGATTGAGCGGAAATTGCACACCATTGGCTGTTCACTCCATCAGAATGAGCTTCCTTTCAGAGCTGTTTTCAAGCATCTTGATGGCAGTACCAAAAGTCCCACTGCTTTCACTGGTCCGCTGGGAAAACTGTGAAATTGACTACCAAGATCTGCCACAAGTGGAATTCACCAAACTCAGTGGCCCCCTGGATGATATGGAATTTGCTGAGGAGACACTGAATGATCTCAGTAGCGACCAGGGGCTTCTTTTGGAGTATGTGCTTGGAATTTCCAGGGGCAAAGTCAACCCAAGATTTGCTGCCTGGAAAATTGGACCATTAAACCATGCAAGATGGTTGACTTTGGCAATTAGATTGATGTGTTTGTGGACCAGAGGTGCTTACCCTCTAGAACTACAGGATAAGCTTTACCAGGCCATCAAGTTCATTGTGGAAGTGTATGCAGTCAGTTGGTTTGAGATCAAAAGGGACAGCAAGTTCCACAATCAGCAGCTGTACATCTTCAACATGATCCAGAGGATCAAGCAGCAGTCTGAAGAAATCCAGGGTGCTGCTTTCAAGAACCTGAAGTACAATGCTTTTGCCTTGCTGCCCGAGAATGTGCTGTACTCCATGATGAAGTCTGATGACTTGGAAGTGAGAGAAGCTGCTCTCAAGAAAATTCTGTCCATCAGGTAAGCATTTATTAATTTAAAAAAATGTGAAAAAAAAATTTGATTATCGGGATTTATTTAATAAAAAAAAGGCCCGAGTTCTATAAATCCCCATAATCAAATTTTTTTTCACATTTTCTTGTCCCAATTCCCCCACTCCCCTCTGATAATGGAAATAATCTTACCTTCTTTCTGAAAAAAAATTCGACTATGGGGATTTATAGAACTCTGTTTTTTTTTTTTTAATTTAAGTTAAATTAAATCAGCAATTCTGAGACTAATAGGGATTAAATCTTAAACTGGAATAAAAAATATATTAATTATTATTCTTTCAGAAGTGGGAAGCCAGCCAAGAAGAGGCTGAAGAAGATCACAGCCATCAACATTGAAGCTACCCACTGGTCAGAACTAATCAACCCTTCTCAAAGTGGCATCTGTGAACCTGCTCTCACAGAAGACTTTTCTGACCAGGAGCTTCAAGAAGCATTGCTGAATGGCACCAAGCTGGAGCTGCCTGATCTGCCTTCACATTCTCAGAGTGTTGAAAGGGCCGTGAAGCTGACATCTGAAACTTCCCATACTGTTTATGGACTCGAATCAAGGCACAAACACATTCTGGCCAAAGCCCTAAGCCGCCAGATGAGGCCTTCCTTTGCTTCTAAGGGCTCTTACAGTGAAAATTATGATGATCTTGGGATCTAAATGTGTCTATTTGTAACTTTTTTCAAGATTTTTTTATGAAAATAGCATGATTTTTTCGGCCGAAAATTGCGAAAATGCGATATTTTTCGGTACGATTTTTTGACGATATTTGAAACGGTTTCCTCGAAAAACGGTTCAAGCTAGGGATCTGAAATTTTTTGTCAGTTATTATCAAATTAAGCCCTGACTATCTCGACTAGTCCAAAGTCGATATCTAAAAAAATGCAGAAAATCAACCTACCTTAATAATATATATATATTATTTATATATATATATATATAGATATATTATTATAGTATATATATATATATATATATATATATATATATATATATATATATATATATATATATATATTCTTACCTTTCTTACCAGGCGCCTGGTAGACCTAAAGCGGTCTGTCAGTTGGGAGCCCTCCGACGAGACCCCTCCATGCCTCATGATCTCCACACATCAAGTTCGCCCGTTAGAGACTGATTCCACACTTCTCGACAGCACTCTTGATGTTATCCATCCATCGGATCTTGGGTCTTCCAACTGGTCTTCTGTTTTGAGGGGCCCATTCCAGCATTTTTCTTGTTGTCCTTTCTCTCGGTATTCGTTGGACATGCCCGTACCATCTCGGTTGGTTCCTCTCAATATTCTCATTAATTAACCGAAGTTACCCCCAATCGCCTTCTTATTTCAGTGTTCCTTATTTTATCTACTCTATTTACTCCTTCTATCAGTCTCAGGACCCTCATTTCAACTGCTTGCAGTTTTCTCCTCGTCCTTGTGTTTAGGGCCCAAGTCTTTCTGCCGTATAGTAACATTGGTTTCGATATTGCTGAGTATATATGCGTCTTTACCTTTATGGGGATGTTTTGGCCTTTCAATAGGGGGTGAAGGATGGAAACATTTCTGCTATATATAGCATTTCTTTCATTCACCTCTGCATCCATACCCGCATCATTGGCTATCACACTACCAAGGTATTTAAATGTGTCCGTCTTTTTCATTCCCCTTTCTCCAACAAAGATTCCATCCTCGTTCGCTTCCCTCTTTACCACCATATATTCAGTTTTATCATAATTCAGTTTCAGTCCATACTCCCTCAATCTCTCATCCTACCTCTGCATAATTCTCTCCAGAGATTGTGCTGTGTTAGTCCCAACAGCCACATCATCAGCATATCTAAAAATTTCTATTTCATCTTCAATTTCCTTAGTTTTGTGTTCTATAACCCTGTTGGTATTGGCAATAAATAAAATGGGTGACAGAACACTCCCTTGTTTAACTCCCTTACTTACATCAAACCACTCCTCCAATCCCACCACTGCGCTTGGGAGACCCTAGAGGTGCTCATTACTGCTCTCAGAAGCTTAGGTGGCACTCTCTCACACAGAACCACCCACAGCTTCTCCCTGGGTACACTATCAAATGCCTTCTCCAGATCCAAAATATATATATATATAAATATATATATATATATATATATATATATAAGTATATATACAGGGTGTCCCATAAGTCCGGCATCAAAGGAAAAATAATAAAAAAGGCAAAACAAAAACTTTTATTTACAGAACGTGCTCAATATGTCCACCATTGTTTTCAATACACAAATTTAGACGCGATACCCAGTCAGCAAGCACACGGTGAATGATGTCAGGAGTAATGGTGTTACATGCCCCAATAATGCGCTGCCGCAAATGTTCAACACTCTTAATTTTCTCTGCGTATACCAGCGCTTTCAAGTGGCCCCAGAGATAAAAATCTAGTGGCCTGAGATCCGGGCTTCTAGCTGGCCATTCCACAGGCCCTCGACGTCCTATCCAATGACCAGGGAATTGTTGGTACAGGTATTCCCTTACTTGGGTGATGTAATGTGCAGGAGCGCCGTCTTGCTGGAACCATGTTGGGAAATTTCCTTCTTCGTTCAAGACACTGGGAAATGCTTCTTCCTTGAGCATACGTAGGTAGGTGCCTCCAGTGGTATGTTCATCGAAAAAGAGGGGGCCTATGATGCGATCCTTCCAAATGCCACACCATTCCATCACCCGAGATGCACCTTGCTCCTTTGAAGAGGTATACCAGTGAGGGTTGTTTTGAGACCAGTAGCGGGTGTTCTGTCGATTTACCTCACCATTTCCATGAAAAACAGCCTCGTCACTGAACAGAATGGTGGACGGGAAATTGGCATCCCGAGCATATTGTTTCGTAGCCCATTCTCAAAATTCCATCCGCCGGTCGGGATCATCTTCGCTTAATTTCTGTAGGATCTGAAGTTTATATGGATGCCATTTGTGAGCCTGAAAAATGCGATGGATGCTACTTTTCGACACTCCTGTCTCGGCGGACAATCGCCGAAGAGACTTATTGGGACTTCTGTTAAAATGAGCCAGGATAGCAGTCGCTGTATCATCGTCAGTGAACCTCCTTGAAGGTCCGCTGCGTGGTTTATCTTCTATGGATCCTGTTTCCTTAAACTTTGCAACAAGTCTGCTAACACAACTCTGTGTTATTGGCTCGCGGTCTGGATGCAGTCTGTTAAATTCAGCAGCGGCCTCTCTTTGACTCCGATTTCCTATGAGTAGAATTATCTGGATTCGTTCTTCCTTGCTCACAGACATTATGGCCTGTAGAAATAGAAAAATATGAATTATGGTTTGTAGAAATAGAAAAATATGAATTTCTCCTATGATGCCGGACTTATGGGACACCCTGTGTATATATATATATATATATATATACACACAGTGTGTATATATACATTTTAACTGCAAACAACACAGTATAATTAATGTAAAGAGCGACGCTTGTGTAGAAGAGCGTTCCGCACAAAATGGGGAGGAAGAACGAATTATAGTAGGTGTGTATATATATATATATACACTGTGTGTATATATATATACAGTGGTGGAGCGGATATCCGCATCATTTTTAGCATTCGCATCGCACTTCTGACTGCGGATGTTATGCGGATATTACGTCTAATAAATTATGCAATTTACAATTAAATTAGCTTATAAAGTAGCTTATAAGGCCCAGTCATGCACATTTCATGTAAAGTATTAATTATTAATGAACAAACAAATATATAAACCTCAATATATAAATACCTGGTAGCACAGAAAAATGAATGAAACTTGTTTCATTGAATTTCTGTGGTTGAAACTCTTGAGAAAGTTATTATTTTTATCATAATGAAAACATTAATATTAATTTTAATTTTTATGCATTGCCTGCCATAATAGTAATATAAAATTTGAAAAATTGTCATATATTCATAATTCTATATTATATTGATAGATTAACTAAATATCCGCATCCGCATCCGCAATTGTTGAAAAACTGACATCCGGTCCACCACTAATATATATATATATATACACACAGTGTATATAGATATATATATATATATACATTAGGGGTGGTCGAAGTTGGTACCAGAAAGCGAATAAACATCCAATAGTTGTCGTTTCATCTATGAAATGTGAAAATCACAAAGAAATGCATTTTGATAAAAGATCAGAATGCGAATTTAGCAAAACAAAGCAAACCGAAAATTATTAACTTGTTTCTATAAGCATAAATATCAACGTTTTGCTTGTATTTTTATATAATTATTAATTATACATCTTTATTAAAAAATAATGGTAAAATATTATATTTCCTGTGACCGTTCACGCTTACTTCTTACATACTGCTATTCGCATTAACACTTTTCATTATGTTTCAGATTTTCCGGTGTAAATAATGCCGAAAGCGAAAACAAGACACCTGACCCGAAAGAAAAGTGAAGAAAAGTATGGAGGTGGTCCTTGTGAATTATTAATGACCGAACCAAGCACTTACAGGCAGCTGATTCAATACTATTATGACCTTAATCATGCTAACCCTGGCGCAGATATTTGGGCCTTAGTGCAGCAAGTTAGCAAGGATTTAAAATCCATTTGGTCTTCAGTGAATCCAAGGCTGCCTTTGATTAATGACAAATCCATTGACAGAAAGGTTAAAGACCTACTCACTCTTGTGAAAGACATTAATTGCAAGCATGCTAAGGCATGTGTCAAGGTAAATCTGGATGCTAACTTGGACAAACTTTTTGATATTTCTGCCTGTTCCTGTTCTTTGGATATTTTGCCTTGCAGTGATTCAAGAGTATACTGTAAGAAGGACAAGTGTGCACAAGAACACATCATCTGTGTTTGCCCTCGAAATGCAAAGGTGCCACTTGAAGAAAGAGCATATCTTCGTGATCAGCGATCCAAAACAGGTCCTAAGGGTGCATACCAGCTGTCTTCAGTGGACACAGCTGCTGCCAGAAGAGACAGGAAGGCCAAACAAGGAGAGCAACATGTACTACCTCAGGAGGAAGTTGAGCTAGTAGGATCTTTCATACAGACTACAGAGTTGCCTGGACTTACAAGCAGTTCATCTGGTGGCAAGGTTAGTTTCCTTTTATTTATATTAATTATATATAATTATAAATAAATAAATAAATAAATAATAAATAAATAAATTAAATAAATAAATAAACAGAAAACGCATTAATATTTTCCATTTATTTTCAGGAAGGAGAAGATGAATGGCAGCCTAGGAAGAGGCCTTCAGGAGACTACAGCCTTTTAAAGTTTCCCAGATATGCTATGGAACTTGTCAGAGGTGAATGTTCATCAAATCTGGGCGCAGCTCTTGGGAATGCCTTGCTCCATGACATCAAACACCTACTGAGACCTGAAGTTGACATCAATCACATCATGATTGACAAGTGCAAGTTAGACAGGGCGAAAGCCCAAATTAGGGTAGTTAGTGAGGGTGTGGAATCAGAGAAAACGACACAGCTCATTTGTGTTTGTGTGGATGGGAAGGTTGACGAGAATACCATGACTTACAAAGAAATAGAGACACCTGAAGGGGAAACAGTTCTCAGAAAGTGTGTTGACGCAGCACATCACCTCACCTTCACCTATGAAGATGGAAAATCTCCTGGCGCCTACTTGACCCACAGAACAATTCCTGTTATAGGTGCCACTGGTGAGGTCCTTGCTCAGGAGACATTCAGTGTTCTTGAAGAATATAATAGCCTTGAAAGTATCCGAGCCATTCTTCTTGATAATACCGCAACCAACACTGACTGGAAGAGTGGTTTAGTGGTAAAACTTGAAGAAACTCTGGGGAGGAAACTGCACACTATTGGTTGCGCACTGCATCAGAATGAACTCCCACTAAAAGCTCTTTTCAAAAAAATGGATGGAGTGACAACTGGCCCATGAAGTTTCAGCGGGCCCCTTGGGCAAAGGTGCGCAGAAGATATCCAGGATGAACCTCAGGTACAGTTTGAAGCTGTGGAAACTCCAATCATTGAAGGGTACATTCCAGAGGAAGTACTGAAAGACCTCAGTCATGATCAAAGGCTTCTGTATGAGTGTTGCAGAGGGATCGGATCAGGAAGAGTAGATGACAGATGGGCTGCTTGGAAGATTGGTCCACTTAACCATGCAAGATGGTTAACTCTTGCCATACGACTTCTTTGTTTGTACACAAGAGACAACAGACCAAACCTGAATTTGAAAAAGTTGGTCCATTACATTGTTCGAGTTTATGCTCCGGCATGGTTTGAGATAAAGGCATCCTCTAAGCTGCATGATTCTCCTCGCATCCTCTTCTCTGCTATCAGCCGACTGAGGCTGATTCCATTTGATGATGTGAAACGCATTATAAAGCAGAACATCGAGGGTAATGTTTTCTGCCTCCGACCTGAGAACATCCTCTATGCCATGGTGAAAGATGATGAAGACAGAATCAGGAATCTTGGGCTTCGGACTATACTCACTCTCAGACACAGGTAAATTTTGCGCTTCTTGTAATTATAATTTTTTTTTTTGCCAAAGCTGTTATTCTCCAAAAAATATGGAAAAAATATTATAATTGTTACTTTAAGTGGGTAATTTGTTTGTATTATTGAAACGGCAATATTTGAGTACTATTTTTCATTTATATTTATATTTTTATTTATATTTATATTTTAATTTATATTTTCATTTTCAGTTTTCATTTATAGAATGGAGAGCAACCAGGAAGCAGGGAAGAAAATTCCCCAGGTGAATTGGAATGCAAATCACTGGCATGAGCTCATCGACCTCACTGACCCTGATGTCATGGAACCACCTACCACAGCACCTATCTGATGAAGAAATCCAGTCATTCATGGACACTAACACTAATCCAGACATTCCAGACTTGCCTTCTCACTCTCAGAGTGTTGAGAGGAGTGTGAAATTAGTGACAGAGGCTTCCCATACCGTGTACGGGTTCGAAACTCGTCACAGATGTATCCTTACTAAAGTACTGGGCAGGAAGATGCGCCTTGCATTTATGTCAAAAGGACATTATTCTCAATCTTATGATGATTTATATGAATAGTTTTTCTTATTACATGAGAACATGTGATTTTTTTGGATTTATCACCTTTTGAAAGTATTTTTTCAAGTTTTGTTGCCAAAATATGTGAATAAATTAGCAAAAATGCATGGTTTTTCAACGAAATTTTATCATTTTACACTTAAAACACATGATATACATTAGGCCTTGTCTCCTCTTGGGATAGAAAATGATATTGAGTTGCTACATCTATAATTAGTTAATATTGTCTTAAAAAATGACGAGTTTACCTATCGCGTATGACGAAAATTGGGTCAAAAACCATAAACTTTAATTGCAAATCCGCAAGCAGGCCGTTATCCGTTTGCTCTAAAAAAAATTTTGGGTTCATTTCTCAACCAAACCTAACTACTTGGCACTTATTCACCTTGCGATTTCAAAACATGTGGAAAATCGACCCGCCCTAATATATATATATATATATATATATATATATATATATATATATATATATATATATACAGGGTGAGTCAAAAGTAGCGCCCGATTTCTGTTTTTTCGGCTGCAATTGTGCATCGATCACGAGGGAGGGCACTTTGAAAATTGCAAGTAAAACAGCTTGGTACAGTTCCGTAATAATTTTCCCCCGAATAAATGGTTAGATAAACATGTCATTCGTTTATTTCTACCTTCTTGTACACTGTAATACAAATGGCAAACAAACAATCAACTGACAGAAATCGGGCGCTACTTTTGACTCACCCTGTATATATATATATATGTAAAAATGAACAAAGAATAATTCCTATATAATCTTTATATTCAAATATTCATTTTTACATAAGGACCAAATTCGCATAATGCAAGTTTGGATGACTTTAGTATTCAATGTATGATAAATTCTTTAACCTATTATTATTTATAGGTTGTTCATTCATACGTCCATTTCCTTTCTTGACTTTTATCTTTTATTAAATTTATTAATTATTCAATCATCGACCTACCCATTGTCTACCTATTGTCTACTCATGCCCGTCCTATCAACCTATCAGTCCATGTTTACTCCTGTCCGTCTATATTACGCACACAACCTATGGTGTTACGTACCGATATGTGTAAATACTTTGTGCATTCGTACATGTCCCCTGATGATCATGATTACGTACATAGTTACGTACAAGTAAATACGTCCACATGCATTCCTTTTACTTTTTCTTTTATTTATTTAATTCCTCGCAAGATATTCGTTCATGCTGACGGAAGTGTTCGAATTCCGATGACGACGCGAAAAGTGGGCATCTGAATACGAAATCTCCTCTCTCTTGTTTCTAATCGTAAAACATTCTTGTGTGTGATGTTATATATATGTTATTTATATATATATACACACAGTATATATATATATATATATATATATATATATATATATACAGTATATACCCATGTACTTTGTGTTATACTCTTAACATCCTAATTGTCTATAAATATGTACACTAAAAAAAACTATAGTTAACTGTTTAATTGTAATTAACTGTAATAATTTAATATAATGTAATTGATGTACTTTAATGAAACTATAATTAACGATAATAATTTAATGTAATGGAATTAATGTACTTTACTGAAACTGTAATTAACGATAATTAGCGAATGTGAATTAATAGGTAATTATAATCATAGTTGTAATAAACCAAATTTACAATGTACTCATTGGGATTGTACTCAATGTACGACCCGACATCATGTCGCCATTTAGGAATGTATGCTCAGCGATATTGTTATTATTTTTTTTATTATTATTATTTTTCGTTGGAATAAATTTTTTATTAACTTCCTATTTCGCCAAATAATTAGTGACTTGTTCTTTTTAAAATTTCTTAATCATTTTTAAATTTAGCTTAATAATAAACCTTTAATTTTTTATCATATGCATATCTTAGTATAAAGATGCATAGTTCAATTTCCACTTCTAATTAACTCGGCGGATCAGGAAAACATCAGATCTGAAAAAACGCTGTTTAAGATAAAAAATATGGCTTCCTCTTCCTATAGCCTGTTTATCTGTTTAACCATTGCCACAGCAAAAAAATTACTTCAATTTCAAATACTGTGCAAAAATAACAGCCTTTTCAACATTAAATAATAATGATGTTAGCAGATTATGGATATATAAACCCACAAAATTTCTTCCATGTTCATTCTGATTATTCTGACTGTTCTGAAATAGATTTCGAGGCTGAGCACTACCTGTACATTTTAGCAGTAAATTACACTAAGAAACAGTCTTTATCTTCTCCTTCGAGCCGTGCTCTCTTCAGAGAACTTATTCATTAAAATCTCCCGATACTTTACAAGAAGAATCGGAGAAACCTCGAAGAATTTAATAAGCCTCTCAGAATCCTCCGAGCCACTATAGAAGAACTCGGAAAGTAGTATAGAAGAAACTACTGTCAGTAACAAATCCGTTGCTGCCTCCTAACCAGAACCCCCGTCGACTTCGAACCAACCCAGGCCATAGACGGAGGGGTTACAAGTGGCGACTTTGCCAGGATATAGAGCAACTGGCGACCTCTGCATCCAAGATTCTTCCAGTCTGCCAGACCCTGGAACTAGAACCAACATCCAGTTGACCGGCGTGTCACGACTTCCAGTTCGACACATCCACCCTTGAACCGGTGTGTCACGACTCCAAGTTCTCTACGCCTAGTTTTCATCCAAGAACAAGTGGCCAGCAAGACACGTCTTCAGGACACGTCTCCAAGGATTTCGCCGTAGGAATCTTGTTACGTACATAACTCTTTTTTTAAAATAATCTCTAAACATTTGAAGTCAGTATTATTAACAGTTAATAATTAGTATCGAGCCAGAATTCACAAAAAAACACAGTGAACATTCCATACACCAGTGGTACATTTCTTTTTAGTGAAACCGAGTTATTTCCACTATTAAAGTTAGTATAGTATAATTTTATTTAATGTACCAAGCATAGTATTACCATACCTTCATGTACATTCGAGTGAAATCTTGTCTACATTTTTCTTATTATTTTGTTTACAATCTTTTGAAATTTTCCCCTAGTTAGGGAAATTATTGTGCATTTATTTAATATGTATTTTTTAGATAGAGTAGTTAGGAAAACCGCTCAGGTGATCATTCCATAGACTAAGATCGGTCAAGCAGACAAATTAGAACACATTAATAGTACCTTCACATATGAGCGATTCAGACGGTGCGCTTTCTGACATCGAAAATTTCCCTACACCCATTTTTTACCCGCGCCCTTCAAACATATTCCCAAACATACAAACTTCAGATCAAGTACAAGCCAATATGTCTCAAACCCCCGCCCCAGCATACATTAAATTAAGTAGACTAGTAAACCTTCTCCATACTGTCTTAATTTTTAAGGGGACCATAGATAATCACTTTGTTGAACCACGCGTAAGACCTTGCATTGAGTCTTTAGAACATTTCTTACGCGAAAACATCACCGATGATGATATAAAGATTAGGGAAGCAAAAAGATTTATCGACCCTAAAGAAGGAAATGCTCATGATACCATCACCTACGTCCCATCCATTAGCGAAGCTACAACATGGGACAATTTTAAACAAAACTTATTCGAATTTTTTAAAGAAATAACACTTGCACAACCCTTAGCCACGTTAGAAGCTAATTGGAAGAAAGAGGAACATGAAGATTTGAATAATTTTATTACACGAACAAATAAACTCGTAGGAGAAGCCCTCCGAGCCGCAGAAAATGCGTGTGGCATTAGTTTCACTTCAAAACAAAGAAATCTAATAGTAGCAACGACCAAAAACCAAAACCTACCCGGAGCACCTAAAAAAAAGTTTCAAGAGTTTTAAATGTTGACAAACCAGTAAGTGTAGCCATAAATAAAACACGGGAACATTACCCAGATTTAGCAAACCAGAACTACCGAAAGGGTAGAGAAACTCCCACACATTACATTCAGAAGCAGCAACGACAACAGCAACAGCAACAACAACAATCCTATAAATCGAAGCCAATGCAGGGAACACCACCCCAGAAACAAGCCCCCCAAACCCAGAATACACGCCCTCCTCCACAGTGTTTTAACTGCGATAGCTTTGGGCACATGATAAGTCAGTGCAATTAACCCCCTTATTGCTCCCACTGTCAAGAACATGGTTATCGCCGTGGCAATCGCCAAAAATGTGCCGATAAAGTCCCTGCAGGGTATAGGCCTCGCTTCCAGAAATCGTACCACCAACGTTCCCAAAAGTCCTCCAATCCCCAGAAACCAGTCCATTCCCAGCCTCAGTCGAACCACCAACCAAATAGATTACGACCACAGGGTCAATCACCCTATTACCCCAACTACAAACCCCAGTACAATCAGCAAGGTCGGATAGTTCGGTACGTAGAAGTACCCGCGGAGGAATCATTTTCCCCAGAGTACAGTTTTCAAGAAAACCCTCCAGCGTATGGTGATCCCATAGAATATGACCCAGGTCCTTCCATAGAGGACAATTCGAGCCCTTTTTTAGACCCTACTTTAGAGGCGGCAGTTCAACCTCCTCCCTCCTAGAGAGCAGTCATGTACCCAAATACACACACCAACTCCCCATCAGGATAATAGGTGCAAACCTCCTAGATTTAATAATAAATTGTAGCATAGATAACCAAGATTTAACCGCTCTCCTAGATACAGAAGCACACGCGACTTTAATTAGGAAACAATGTGTAGATGAATTACCTGAAAGTACAGATTACAAATAAGAAATTAGGGCACCCTCCTGTCAACTGAGAGGAGTTACGGGCACACCCATACATACATACGGAGAAATTGAATTATATTTAGAAGTTGGAAACGCAGCATACCCCGCGAAATGTTGTATAGTGGACACTGTCGCCAACTTTCAGACCGATATCCTACCTGGTATGGATTTTTTTAACCGGAATCAATGGGAGATTTACCCAGCCGGAAAGCTAGTAAAGTGTCGAAATAGGACACACCATCTCCATGAGAATAACAGACAGCTTAATGCTAATAGAATTAGTTCAGTTCAGATTTCCGGAAGAAATAGGAAAACCCTCCACTTGATAGCAGTTCAAGATAGTCGGTTGCATCGAGAAGGACAACCGCTCCAGAAATCAGCCCCAGGGCAATCAGTTCCAGTTGTTGAATCCAGTTGGATCAACACAGTCAGTTTCCAGTCAGTCGGTTTCCAGTCAGCCAGTTTCCAGTCAGCCAGTTTCCAGTCAGCCAGTTTCCAGTCAGTCAGTTTCCAGTCAGCCAGTTTCAGTTAAGTCCATAAGGCAAATTTTAGTCGCCGAACCAGAGTCAGATTCTCAATTTTTCATATGCCTGACCGAGCATATAGCAGTAGCACCTTATGAGAAGATCGTTTCCTAGCAAAAGTAGTCGACAGTCAAGGACAATTATTAGAGTCAGAGCGTACTCTGATTACAGAGAAAAGTAATTTCAAAAGAGATGTTCTTTTTGCCCAAGTCCTTTGTCAAAGTCAGAATTCAGCTATCCCTGTTGTTTATTTAAACAAAGGAAAAAGCCCTATCGAATTAACTTCAAATCAGAAAATAGGAAGTGTTTCCACAATAGAAATAGATTCAGATTTCCCCACCAGTACGATAAATCGTGTTTCCAGTTCCTTAGAGTTAAACCCTTCAGTATTGAAAGAAGAATATAAGAAATGTCTGGAGCACTCCCTTCAGGAGTCACCAGCTTTACAGGATCCCAAACTAATGGAAACACTTCTCGATTTCCTGATAAGAAATAAAGATGTGATTGCCGTAAAAGGAGATTCTCTCGGCCGAACGAATTTGGTCCCTTTTGTAATCAAGCTGGAACCCAATTCCAAACCTATTTTCGTTCCTCCCTATCGGGTTCCACATTCCCAATTAGTCACTATTGAGGAACACATCGCGGACATGTTGGAGCAAGATGTCATTCAGCCTTCAGCTAGTCCCTGGCCCGCTCCTATGATTCTTGTCTCCAAAAAGGACGGAACATCTCGTCCTTGTATAGATTTTAGACGTCTGAACCACATTACCATCCCAGACCGTTTCCCTATTCCAAACATGCAGGAAACAATTCTGAACGTAGGGAAAGCTAACTTCTTTTCATCCCTCGATTTAGCATCGGTTATTGGCAAATGGAGGTCAGTCCCGAATCTCGGGCATTGACTGCTTTCTCCACTAACCGAGGCCATTACGAATTCCAGGTTTTACCTTTCGGAGTCCGAAATGGGCCTGCTAATTTCTCTAGGTTGATGAATATAGTCCTTTCCGACCTATTAGGTGTTGAAGCTCTCGTTTATCTTGACGATATTATCGTTTACAGTTCGGACATAAAAACACACTTTCAACGTCTTCAGAATGTGCTATCACGCTTGAGAAAAGCACACCTTAAACTGAAACTTGCAAAGTGCAACTTTTTACAAGAGTCCCTGGTATACCTAGGATTTCTACTATCATCCACAGGAATTAAACCTGATCCAGCCAAACTCGAAGCACTGGAAAGGTACCCTGTACCCAAAACCATCGACGACGCCCGTGCATTTATTGGTTTTGTCGGATTCTATCGGAATTTTATCCCTCAATTTTCAAATATTGCTAAACCCATTACTAATTTGTTCCAGAAAAATTCTAAATTTAACTGGGAATCTGATCACCAACATGCCTTTGAAACTTTAATTGGTAAACTAACCTGTCATTCCATCTTCCAATATCCTGTTTACACAAATCCCTTTCTCATAGACACAGATGCTTCTTCCTATGAACTAGGAGCCGTCCTATTACAGGACGTAGATGGTGTGGAATTACCCATTGCTTATGCCAGTCAACTTCTCTCTGCACCTCAACGGAATTATTCCACTACGGACCGAGCGGCCCTAGCGGTATATTGGGCTTTGAAAAATTTCCGAAATATCGTCTATGGCTATGATGTAACCATCAAAACTGATCATAAGCCACTCACGTATCTCTTCAAGGACAAGCCACTAGAAGGACGGTTGAGTAGATGGGCTCTGTTGATTCAGGACTTTGCGGCAAAAATCGTATACAAACCGGGAAAACTTCAAGTTATTCCAGACGGATTGTCGAGACTGAAGCCCGACGCCCAAGTGAATAAAATAGGAATTCTTCCTATGTTCGACTACGAGTGTCTGCAATACTCCCAACAACAGGACCAACACACCCAAAACCTTCGGCCGAGCCTGGAACAAAAGGAACCATCGAAGGTAAAAGAACAGTACAACCTCAAGGATGGGCTCGTACATTTTAGGAACGAAGATGGAAACGACCTCGTGGAAATACCAAGGGATCTCGTCGATATAGCCATTGGACTTTGTCA
The DNA here is from genome assembly GCA_023014485.1 of Bathynomus jamesi. NCBI lineage: Eukaryota > Metazoa > Arthropoda > Malacostraca > Isopoda > Cirolanidae > Bathynomus > Bathynomus jamesi. The sequence goes on from JAJOZX010000245.1 coordinate 1,630,011, forward strand.
CGATTCACCTTTGGATGGCCACATGGGGCCGGATCGCACCATCAAGAGTCTTTTGGAGCGATACCATTTTCCCGAAATAAACAGAAAGGTACATGAATACATCGCTGAATATCTATCTTGTTTAAAACACAAGGGCAACGTACCATCCACAGCTCCCATGCATAAATATTCAGTATGCCAAAGGCCCTGGCAAAGAACTGGAATGGATATACTGGGACCATTCCCCAAATCATCAAAGGGAAACCAGTACATCATTGTGTTTACGGACCACTTCTCGCGTTACAGCGAAGTAACTGCCGTTCCTGACCAGACCTCGGAAACTGTGGCAAGAGCCCTAGTGGAACGCGTCATCCACAATCATGCTACTCCTTCCATCCTAATTTCGGATAACGCTCTTAGTTTCACGTCCAAACTGTTCGAGTCACTCTGTAACATGTGTAAAATTAAAAACACAGACATTGTGGAAAACCATCCGCAGGCAAACGGCTTAGTGGAAAGGCACAATCGAAATATCTTAGAAGCTTCTACCTTTTGATTTGCCAGACCAAATCGACCCGGCAGTTCTAACATCTTCCGAGATGGCAGAAGCAAATCAGCAACTAGCTGAACGATCTTTCAAGATTTCTGACATAATCTGCTATGCCATAGACCAACGAAACCAACAGATGGAGCAAGAGCAACATAGGCGTCATCCCCGTCAACGAACTATAATCGTCGGTATGCGATGTTATCTGAAGAGCGTGAAACCGCCAAGTGCTCATCGCAAATTATACCCAAAATGGGATGGCCCATATAGGATTATGAAAAAACTCGGAAAAAAACGTTACGAAATCCTCGACCTCCGGGATCATTCCAAACTAAAGATCATTCACGCGGATAATTTGAAGATAGCTGCAGAACAACACCTTCCAAAGAAACAGCTGCCAGGCGTTCGAGCCGCCTATCCTTCGAAAGGTCAAGGGATTAACAAATCGAGCAGGGATAAAAAAACTGAAGTGGTCACCGCGGGAACCACTACCCATGACGAAGATTGGTACCTCGTAATACCACCAGTACTCGAGCCAATCTCTGAAAGAGAGGAGACCCCAGAACCAAGAGTCCCATCAGACCCAGACCCTGGAGAAACCCCTTCGAGAGACCATTCAGTGGAACTCCACCATCTCCTCCAACTCCACCATCTCCTCTGTCACCACCCTCACCAATTGATGATCGACGCACGGACCCTACATACCGCCCGCAAATGCATCAACCACGTGAACTAGAACCTTCACATAAGAAAAGAACCCGCCAGAATCCGAGCTTAACGGTCGACCCCCATTGCCACCAAAACGAGGCCGACCCCTTCGTCCACAAACACAAGTATCCACACGGCCACCCCCAGCTCCATATAATCTAAGGCGTAGAAATGAATAAAATTGTCCCCCTTATAATTTTCCAAATTATTTACTCTTGTAGCCATAGCTTTAAAATTTCTAGAGGAGTTATTATAGAAAAGCTTGCAGAAGGTAAATTTTTGAAAGGACACGCAGACCTTTTTATCAATTTCCAACCCCTTGCTAGAATCAAGATCAATCTCCTTCAGATACAAACCCAATTAAAAACGTTTGAAAGTAAAGTTCAGGGTTCTGTCCAGGGAACAGATCAGATTAGTCGCGTTCTGTTAGAAAATACCTTCGAAAATATTCGAACCTCAGCACGCGCCCTGTCAGAAGTATTAGCCTTACCATGGATACAAACTGGAACTCAAAACTCGGAAAAATTTAATGAAAGAAATAAAAGGGGACTGATAGATATAGGAGGAAAAATATTCATGGGTTTATTCGGATTAGCAACCGAAGAAGATATTAAAAGAATTTAACTCAAAATGAACCTCTTCGCGCGAAATCGGCAACATAATGGACACATGTTAGAACAAACTATTAGGTCACTACACGAAAACAATCGCTTCCTCCACGCCCTTTCGGACAGATTCACATACCTTGAATCCATGTTAGCTCAATAAAAAGAACACAAAAGATATCTAGAATTAATAGAAATAATTAACTTACAAGTAACCCTAATCGATAAATATTTACAGCAAATAATTACGATTCATTCCAAGGTTTTGCGTGCAACTCAGCTAGCCCATAGAAAAATCACTCTTTCCACACTAATACCATGGGATACACTTCAGTCCTTGATTCACACCGCCCAGACACAATTAAAATTATCATCCATATTCCCACTCAACCATACTAATTACCCCCAATTTCTAGAATACACCTGGACTGTACATGGACCACGCCCCTACACGTACCTCATAATTGTACCATTTATCGATGTCCTCACTTATGACGTATATAGATTTCACCCTTTCCCATCACCCTACCAAAACAATTCTAATGTCTTTCGATTGTACCTACCCACAGTACTACTGTACCTTATCTTTGCCTCACCAAAGACCTGTCAGCATATTCTATGATGTCAGATAGCGACGTCCGGCATTGCCGATTTCCGCAAACAAATAAACAACTCGTTTGCCCTCCACTCAAACCAGTCATTCTTCCAACTACTAGGTCTTGCTTTATCGACTTAATTCGTGACCGTCATTCCTCGGTATGTTCGTTTGCAAAATTTCATTCCTCTAAAACCGTCCAACTTCGAAATGGACCAGACATCTGGGTTTCTTTTGCGAAAAGGACTACCGCTACCTTCGAGTGCCCGTCAAATTATTCCCTCATTACAATACCTATGGTTAATCGGTTACCAATTGGCTGTTCCTTGCGTTCGAAAACCTTCCAAATATACAACCCTTACAAGGTTACCATTAATGACTCGTTCCCCTTCCCGTCGCAAAATAAATTTAAACTTGTTGCAGAAATCTTAAATCTCTCCAGAAAACCTGTAACCATCCTACCCGAACTCCATGCCCCTAAATGGAATGATCAATTGAGTCGTTTTAAAATTTCAGATGATAACCAGAATAACCTCTTACAAATACTACAACCTGTAACAATTTTCTCAACATCTGCCGTTAGTATCTTTATTGTATGTGCTATTATCCTCGGTATATTTGTGGTGAAAAGATCGTTCAGGGAACAAAGGAAAACAAGAAACACCGAACAACGTGAAACTATTTATGCACGACCAAGAGTGCGTACCTAGACCACGTGAACTAGACTTAACCACCCGACTTATGTTGTTTTTATAAATCTGTATTATAAAACCCGTAGTTATCATCTAGGTAGCATTAGTTAGGATGTTATATTATTGTGTTAAAATCATTCTAGAGGGAAGAGCCCTGTAAAAATGAACCATGAATAATTCCCATATTCATATACTATCTTATTCTTTCGTGTATTTCTTATATTCATTTATATAGTTCTTGTATCCATTTTTAAAATTCATGTATTTATATGCTTCATGTATTTATATAATCCTATGTATTCGTATATATTTAACTTTATATAATACCTATATTCATATGTATGAACGTGTATGTATTCATTTTTACATAAGGACCAAAATCGCCTAACGCGAGTTTGGATAAAATTTTTGATTTGCTTTCTACTTTACCAAATAATTGGTGAGTGGTGACTTGTCTTTTTTAAAATCTCTTAATCATTTTTTTTAGATTTCGCTTAATAATGAATCCTGCTTAAGCTTTGTAATGTTCATATTTTGTATACATTCTCTCTCCGTATAAAAGATGAAGTCACGTCTTGCCTAAGCATTAATTGTAAATCTTAAACCTTTAATTTTTACTCATATGCATATTTTAGTGTAAAGATGCATAATTCAATTTCCACTTTTAGTGAACTTGGCAGATCATAACTCAGATCTGAAAATACGCGGTTTAAGATAAAAATATGGCTTCATCTTAAAATATCTTGTTTATTCGTTTATTAAACATTACCACAGCTAAAAGATTTACTTTATTTTCAAATATTGTGCAAAAATAATGCAGCCTCTTCAACATTTAATAATGATGATGTTAGTAGAATCGGAGTATATAAACCCCAATAATTTCTTCCATGTTCATTCAGAAGTAAACGCAAAGGCTGAGCACTGCCTGTACATTTTAGCAGTAAATTACAGTAAGAAATAGTCCTTATCTTCTCCTTCGAGACTTGCTCTCTTCAGAAAACTTGGTCATTAAAATTTCCCGATACGTTATAAGAAGAATCCGGGAATCTTCAGAAAATTTTGTAAGCCTCCCAAAATCCTCCGAGCCACTATAGAAAAACTCGGAGAGTAATATAGAAGAAACTACTGCAAATAACACATCCATTGCTGCCACCTAACTAGAACCCCCGTCGACTTCGAACCAACCCAGGCCAGAGACGGAGGGGTTAGCATATATATATATATAAAACTATATATATATATATATATATACACACACTGTGTGTGTATATATGTTAACCCCTCCGTCTATGGCCCTGGGTTGGTTCGGATCGACGGGGGTTCTAGTTACGGAGGCAAGCAACGGATATTTCTTCTATATACTTTTCTTCTATAACTTTCTAATTCTTTTCTCTCGCTTTTTGGGGTCGACACTGTTAATTCTTTTCTTTCAATAATACTCTGATACTTCTACTTTCTTGACTAAATTCCTCTGAAGATAGCCCAACTCGAGGGGGAAAAATAAAAAAGTTTCTCTTACTGTAATTTTCTTCTTAAAAATTTACAGGTAGTGGTCTGAATTTTACAGGGGTAGAGGTTCGACCTCTTTCGACCATAGCTCAGGCCTGAATCTAAAAATATTAAGGAGGCAAGGGGCCTCTGCCCCCTCCCCGCAGCGAGGCTGCTAACAAGGGGAGTCTCTTAGCAGTGACCAAAGCAGAGAGCCGTAATGAAGTGTCCTTCATTTTACAAATACATGTATAAAATATGCCTGAATGTTGGGGGATGGCAGTTGGAGGTTAAGTTTCCCCCCTTTTAAACACGATCAGGTGTTTGAAAGTTTCCAAAAAAAAAAAAATAAATAAATAAATAAAAATAAAAACTAATCTTATTTTTTTTGCCACGTCTTCATTTCTGAAGGCGATATCATTTCACGACTGAGTACATTTTTGTTTGGGTTTATTACAATTATGATTTCGATTATGGATTACTTCCCATTCGCTTATGATTGTCCCTTACAGTTCTATTAAAGTACATTCTTACATTATATATAAAGTCATTACATTCAATTATAGTTTCATTGAAGTACATTACGTCGTTACCATTCTTACAGTGTTTTTATATATATATATATGGTTAGATTATATGGTTAGATTATATGGTTAGATTATATGGTCAGATTATATGGTTAGATTATATATGGTTATTATATAGGTTATTAGTACAGCACAAGTACATGAGACATGACAAGATAATTTATATACAACATAATATGTTATATTACATTTTAATATGTTATGAATTTGGATCAGAGCGAAAGATGTTGTTTATCTTAGAAACGTTCAATTCTGCTGTGATTCGCGAATTCGACCACTCAACTACTGTAAGCCTAATGAATGTCTTGTGAGGGTGAACGCACTTAAAAGAAAAAAAAAATACATTTGGACGTATTTTACATGTAAGTAACAGAATAGGTTGTGTGCGTAATATAGACGCGCGTAAAATATGGACTGATAGGTTGATAGGTATCAGTAGACAATAGGTAGGAAACAACATAAATAATGATGTATAGAGAATGAAGTTTTTTTTCTTTTTATTATTATTATTATTATTATTATTATTATTATTATTATTATTAAAGAATTTACCATACATTCAATACGGAAGATGTCCAAATACTAAACACGTGATTCAGTGTTCAAGGTATGGAAAACGTGAAGAGAATTAAGTTACTTTATGACGTCATAGTTATTGAATTTGTACGTATAATACAAATCATTATTAGGAAGATTTACAAGAACGAATTAGAGACACAGAGTGGGAAACGTAAAGAGAATAAAGTTATTTTGTGACGTCATAGTGTATAAGTCATTATTAGAAAGATGAATTAGAAAAATACAGGAATGAATAAAGACGTACAAATCGAAATTCTATCCAAAACTCGCTTAGGCGATTTTTGGTTTCTTATGTAAAAATGAACATTCAACATAAAACTATACGAACATAAGTTCTGCATGAAGACAATGAATCCATATAATGATGGTGTAGGAATTGTTCATTGTTCACTTTTTACAGTATTTCCCCCCCAAAATGGTATTAATACAATAATATAATACAATATAATACAATTGAGAAAATAACATCGTAAGTAATTCAAGTTAGATGGCGACATTCTTTTTTACAATACAAGTTTTATACAGAACAAGTGAGTTATTATATAATATAAAAGAATTCAAAGATTAATACTTTAATTTAGATAAACAATTAAGCTAGACAAAGAATGATATTGTAAAATTTTTAGCAAAATTTTTTTTAAATTTTTTTTTTCTGTGGGGAAAATTACATTCATAATGAATAGGTAAAAGGGAAAAATATAAATCGTACAATCTATAAGCTAATTTTTATTGACTAGTGTAGGTAAAAAATCGAATTACGTAATGGATGATGTATAGACCTGTGGTCTAGTGTGTATGTGTGTGTATTAGATACAAAGTGTGTATCTTATAAATTTGAGGGACAGATTAGCTGACTGGATTTTTAAATTAACTGAATAAACGCCTGAGCAAAAATTTATATATAGTAAGCAAAAATGCGTAGGACTATATAAATAGCATAGTTAGCACTTACACGCTATGAAATAGTTTATTGTGACATCCAATGATTTTAGCATAAGGTTTGTATATATATATATATATATATATACAGGGTGTCCCGTAAGTCTGGACCCATAGGGATTTATAATATATTTTTTTATTATGTTATTATTATTATTTTATTATTATTATTTTTTTATTATTTTTATTATGAATTTTTATTTGTGGGGCCACTTGAAAGCCAAAGTGTACGAGGTCAAACTTCAGAACATTTTCCACCTTAAAGCACGCATTGTGGAGGCGTGTCAAGAAATTTCTGCGACTGTGATTCAGAAAGTGCTGTCGCAGTGGAGATTGCGTCTTCAACTATGTGTGCGACACAACGGCGGACACTTTGAACAGATTATGTAATAAATTTTTGGACTATTTTGTAATTTTATTATTTTTCCCTATGGGTCCAGACTTACGGGACACCCTGTATATATATATATAGTGCGCATACATGCGTGTGTATGTGTAGGGATTTGGGAGGTTTTTGAATTAACAAAGTTTAAAAATAATGTATAATAATTTAAGATGGGTTTAGGGTTATAAAATCTTTTGAGTCAATTATTGTTGTTATTATTATTATTATCATAAAATCCTTTAAGTTCAAGGTAGTATTTAAGTATTTAATTAAATCAGATACACGTATTAAGGTAATAAAAAGAAATGTACTTAGAGGACTTACAATTGATGAAAGTAAATCTCACGGTTTAAAAATTGAATTTTGAAGATGGAATTAAATTCGACTAGTAACATTCCTAGCTATATATGAACTATATAACCATTAACATTAACCAGAAGTATCGGTACGATAATTGAATTAAGAAAATTAAGAATACAAATTAAAAATATAAATATAAATCAATTTATGCATTTTAATGAGCTAAACATAATTTTATAATATTCTTAAAAATAAAAGTAAATCGAACCTTAGATGAGTTTCGGCCAAGAATAAAAGTGTTATTGAAATGGAAGGAAAGCATTTCGAACAATCTTTTCTTTTAATAATTTCAGGTAAATTTTACATTAAAAATTATTTTTATATACTAAAAAAATATTAAAAAGGTTTAATAATTTTTGCATGTTAAGTAGAAAAATTATACTCTTTCGTTAAATGTTGATAGACTGAATTATTTGATATTTTAGTCTGAAAACTTGTTTGCATATGATAAATACATGTTTTATTGTGTAGAAGTTTTATTAAAATTAAATGACAAAAAAGAATAAACACAACTGAAATTTAGGGTATGTGCGGTCCTACGGGTAAATTTCCCGACCATACAGAGCAAGATAAATTAGGTACGTGATCGATTAATTATTACACTATTTCTGTCATCATATAATCGCAATAATTATAAAACTCGTTACCAACATTTGTAAAAACGGTTTTGGTTGCTAACAATAAAATATGTCATTTTACCTATATATTTTTATACGCAACAATGGCCTGAAAAAGAAAAGACATCGGTCCATTTCCTTCTTACAACAAAACAAAGAAAGGTTAACTAAAGACGCAACCCGGTCAATTCAGGTTGAATTAAATTCTCTTTACAACACAAAAAAAAGGTTGAATTAAATTCTTAAATTACATTTTCTTAAATTAAATTCTCTTAACTTACAAAGAAAAAGTTGAATTCAATTGACTGCATTGAAATGACTTGGGACTTAAAAACTGACTTCTTAAAAACTAACTTCTTCAAAACTAACTGCTTAAAAACTAACTTCTTCAAAACTAACTGCTTCAAAACTAACTGCTTCAAAACTAACTGCTTCAAAACTAACTGCTTCAAAACTAACTTCTTCAAAACTGGCTTCTTCAAAACTGGCTTCTTCAAAACTGGCTTCTTCAAAACTGGCTTCTTCAAAACTGGCTTCTTCAAAACTGGCTTCTTCAAAACTGGCTTCTTCAAAACTGGCTTCTGTAATCTCTGGGGCGGTTGTCCCTCTTGGCGCAACCTTCTGACTTGACCTCTTGTCAAGTATTTCTATAAATCTCTGTGGGCGGTTGTCCATCTTGGCGCAACCTTCTGACTTGACCTCTTGTCAAGTATTTCTATAAATCTCTGGGGGCGGTTGTCCATCTTGGCGCAACCTTCTGACTTGACCTCTTGTCAAGTATTTCTATAAATCTCTGGGGGCGGTTGTCCATCTTGGCGCAACCTTCTGACTTGACCTCTTGTCAAGTATTTCTATAAATCTCTGGGGGCGGTTGTCCATCTTGGCGCAACCTTCTGGCTTGACCTCTTATCAAGTATTTCTATAAATCTCTGGGGCGGTTGTCCCTTTTGGATGCAACCAACTGAAAACTGATTTGCAACTTATTTGCAAATAAAACTGACTCGAAACTACTTCGAGTATCTTTATAAATCTCTGGGGTTTGGTTATCCCTTTTGGATGCAACCAACTGAAAACTGATTTGCAACTTATTTGCAAATAAAACTGACTCGAAACTACTTCGAGTATCTTCATAAATGTCTGGGGTTTGGTTATCCCTTTTGGATGCAACCAACTGAAAACTGATTTGCAACTTATTTGCAAATAAAACTGACTTCAAAACTGACTTGCAACTTCTTTGCAACTAAAACTGACTTCAAAACTGACTTGCAACTTCTTTGCAACTAAAACTGACTTGCAACTTCTTTGCAACTAAAACTGACTTGCAACTTCTTTGCAACTAAAACTGACTTCAAAACTGACTTGCAACTTCTTTGCAACTAAAACTGACTTCAAAACTGACTTGCAACTTCTTTGCAACTAAAACTGACTTCAAAACTGACTTGCAACTTCTTTGCAACTAAAACTGACTTCAAAACTAACTTGCAACTTATTTGCAACGAAAACTGACTTCAAAACTGACTTGCAACTTCTTTGCAACGAAAACTGACTTCAAAACTGACTTCAAATATATCTCTAAATCTATAAACTCTCTATAAACACACTCTCTCTTAATTTGCAAGTCAATTCAATTCAATAAATTGAAAAAAATTGTAAACAAAAATATAAAATGTAAACGACATTTCACTCTAATGTACACGAAGGTACGATACTATTATGTTTGATACATAAAATATAATTATTCTATACTGAATATAACAGTGAAAATAACTCTCTGAAAATAACTCTCTGAAATTAACTCTCTCTGAAATTAACTCTCTCTGAAATTAACTCTCTCTGAAATTAACTCTCTCTGAAATTAACTCTCTCTGAAATTAACTCTCTTTGAAATTAACTCTCTCTTACATTTAAC
>JAJOZX010000245.1:1642500-1738515 GCA_023014485.1 Bathynomus jamesi
TGTGTGTGTGTGGTGTGTGTATATATATATATATATATATATATATATGATACACACAGACCGTGCATGGAACAAGGAACTCTTCTGGGATAATTAAATCCACTATAGTCCGAATAAGTAATGGTAAATGACTGAAAAAGAAAAACTATGGTATTTGTCATTTACCATTACTTATTCGGACTATAGTGGATTTAATTATCCCAGAAGAGTTCCTTGTTCCATGCACGGTCTGTGTGTAACATAAAAAACTCAGGGAACCATTCTGAGTTCACTCCCATCTTGAAACGGACATGTGCCTTGAAAAGTGGACGCTCAATTCTGCTAGTTGAGGTTTAAGTTTTGGTTTTGGCTAAAAATATAATAGTTACCCCTTTTTCTTTGATTTATTCAGTCCGACGTGAATGCAACGAGTCTTTTACTTATATTGAGGTTCTAAATGTAGTGGGGCTAGGCTGCTTTAAACCCTAGATCCATGTCCCAAAGCTGGATCCTGTCTGCTTTACAGATAGCTGGTGAGGGAAGCTATATTTATGGGACCTCTTTGCGAGAGACCCGTTGCCCACGTCGGGCTTGCATCATGAAATAAAAAACTATGTTATTTGTCATTTACCATTACTTATTCGGACTATAGTGGATTTAATTATCCCAGAAGAGTTCCTTGTTCCATGCACGGTCTTTGTGTATCATAAAAAACTCAGGGAACCATTCTGAGTTCATTCCCATATATATATATATATATATGAGTGAAAATAGAGAAACTAAACGTGATACTGATAGTCATCTATAGACCTCCAAACTGTCCAAATGAAAAATTTTCGGATGCTATTGATGATATCAGAAACCTAATTATGTCCGGAAACTCTCCATCCCCTAATATAATACTCTGCGCCGACTTTAATTTCCCATTTATAAAATACAAAAAGGTGGGTAGAAATATATTTATACAGCCAGATAAGGGGGGCACAAGAGATGACCAGGAGCAAGCAAAAATGCTGATGGCTCTCACAAACGAGTTTATGCTCAAACAGGAGATAACAGAAAATACCAGCAAATATAACTGCCTAGCTCTGGTATTCATAAATAACACGAACTTGGTTGCAGATATAAAAATAACTCCAACTATTATCTCAAACAACAATATAATCGAGTTATCAACAAATATGGCGATAACTTTAAAAGACAATACACATACGGAAGGAAGAAGCAAATTTGGGGCTTGTAACTTAAACTCCAAGACCATAAATTGGGAAGAAATCAGTTCACACATGGCCCATATAGAGTGGAGAACAGCTTTCGGGAATAAAACAACTGATGAAATGCTAAGAACCTGAGAATTTTGGAAAAATATACTCCGAAAGCACAGCCAAAAGGAAAGAGAAACTAGCTGGAGAGGCAAAAGAGAAGAATATTCCGCAAAAGAAAGAGACTACTGACGAAGTTACTATCTAATAGCGGAGACAACAATACTAGGAAAGTAATACAAGAAAAACTCGAGAGAATTGATTGGGAAATACAAACCCTGATAAAGGGCCATACAGAAAGGGAAGAGGAAAAGGCGGTTGAAGCAATAAAGGAAAATCCAAAATACTTCTACAGCTATGGGAAAAGGAAAACAAAAACGCGCGATACAATCGGGCCCTTAAGGAAAGGAAATAATGAACTAACAGACGATCCAAAACAAATATCTGAAACATTGAGAGCCCAGTATGAATCGGTTTTCAGTACCCGAAAAAGTAACAGAGCGATATCTGACATAGAAGCATTCTTCGAAGAGAAATTGAAAGTAGAATGTATAACAGACTTTGATTTTACCCCAGAAGATGTAGCGAGAGCTATAGGACAAATGAAATCACATTCAGCTGCAGGTCTGGACAAATGTAACGCACTATTAATTAAAAACTGCAAAAATGAAATAGCTACACCCTTATACTAGATATGGAGAAGATCCCTAGACACTGGGGAAATACCGAGCATCTTGAAAAGAGCAAACATCGTCCCTATATATAAAGGCGGGGATAGATCTCAAGCAAAGAACTATAGACCAGTGTCCTTGACGTCCACCTCACCAAAATATTTGAAAGAATAGTTAGAGAGAAAATCTATGACTTCTTGGAGATATTGGAAAGATTCAACGAAAATCAGCACGGATTTCGATGAGGAAGATCATGCCTATCACAATTTACAGAGCATTATAACAATATCCTAGATGCACTTGAAGGCAACGAAAACTATGATGTCATGTACACGAATTTTCCTAAACCTTTCGACAAATGCGATCATGCTATAATAGCACAAAACATGAAACATATGGGAATAACAGGCAAAGTGGGAAAATGGATCTACAACTTCCTCAGTAAACGACTACAGGTGGTCAAGATTCAAGGAGTGTCATCATCAGAATCAGAAGTACGCAGCTCAGTACCACAAGGTACAGTGCTGGCCCCACTCCTGTTCATTATCATGCTAACAGACATAGACAGTGGAGTAAACAGCAAGAGTATAGTAACATCATTTGCGGACGATACAAAGATCAGCAGAAAAATCAGCGATGCAAACGAAGTGGAGGCCGTGCAGATGGACACGAACGAAATATACAAATGGTCAGAAGACAACAATATGACATTTAACACCGACAAATTTAAGCTCTTCAGATAGGGTAGAAATGAGAAACTTAAACAGACTGCTTATTATGACCCAGATAGACAAGAAATTCAGAGAAGCACGAAAGCGGTTGACTTGGGGGTAATAATGAATGATGATGCCAAATTCGAACCACAAAATCAGATAGCAATAAACAAACCAAAAAGAGTCGCGGGACAGTTACTAAGAACGTTCAAAAGGAGGGACAAGACAGTAATGATTCCCCTGCTGAGAACACTGATCATACCAAAGCTTGAATACTGCTCAGTTTTGACGTCCCCATATAAAAATGAATAAATTAATAAACTAGAAGAAACGCAAAGACATTTCACAGCTAAGATTGAGGGTTGCAAAGAACTCAACTACTGGGAAAGACTACGTAAATTAAATCTGTACTCCCTGGAAAGAAGAGAGAGGTACACCATAATCTACATATGTAAAATGATCGAAAATCTGGTACTAAACCTCAAACTAAACCCCATTACCATCCAAACAACGCTGGAAAACAGGAAAAGCAGAATGTGTAGTGTTCCCAAATTAAAGGCCCAACAAGGGACCTCTTTAACACTGAAGGAAAATAGCTTGGTTGTCACGGAGCCAAAAATTTTCAACCAGCTTCCAAAGGACCTCAGAAACGATACAGGGGTCAAAGTTGAAGTCTTCAAGAGAAGACTATATTCCTGGCTCAGGACGGTACCTCTTGAGCCGGGTGCACCTGGATAGGGACAGTGGAGAGAGCAAGAGAGCAACTCGCTCTTCCACCAAGCCAGGACTAGAGGCGGGGCCACCAGCTTGACCTCCGTGTGAAGAGAGACCAACGCACGAAACAACATAAGGTTCATAAGGTTCAGTATATATATATATATATATATATATATATATATATAAATATATATATATAATATATATATATATATACGTAATAATAATTATATACATATAATATATATATATATATATACACACACACACATATATATATATATACATATATATGTATATATATATATATATACACACACACAATCATATATATAGGGCGTCCCAAAAAAATGTATACACACTTTAACAGCTGATAGCTCAATTGATGTTTCTTTCTTTCCAAGTTAAACCCATTAGAATTAATAATGGCAGTCAGACTAAGCTTTGAACAAAGGAAATTCATTCTAAAATGCTACTGGAAGTGTGAAAACGCAGTTGAAGTGCAAAGACAGTTTAGGAGGGAGTTTCAAACAGATCCACCAACGCGACTTACCATCACTCGAATTAGAGATAAGTTTGAAGCCGATGGAACTGTTCAGAATGTCCACAAGAAGCGTTCCGGAAGACCACGGACATCGACAAGCCCCACAAAGCAAGAAAGAGTACTGGAAACGTATCACCAAAGTCCAAGAAAATCTGTGCGGCAAGCGAGTCGTGAGGTAGGAATTTCGGAATCGTCTGTCCAACGCATTTTGAAGCGCTGTCAATGGAAAAGTTACATTCCAAGATTAGTCCATGCTATTAATGAAGATGATCCGGACCGAAGAGTGGAGTATTGCGAGTGGTACTTGGCACGATGTGGATGTGGATTGGACGAAGGGGTTTCGTAGAATACCCTCCGCGTTCACCAGACCTCACACCACTAGACTTTTTTTTATGGGGATGCTTAAAAGACAAAGTATACGCTATAAAACCTGCAACAGCGCTGAATTGAGAGCAGCCATTGAACGAGAATGCACACAAATACCAAACGAAATGTTTCGTGATGTTTGCGATTCCATTGCTTCGCGTTATCAGCAGTGCCTGGACCAGAACGGACGTCAGTTTGAAAACAGGCGTTGACAAAACAATTAAATAATGTCTGTAGATTCTATTACATTTTGAAAATGAAATGTATTTTAATAAACACTGCCTTTATAATTATTTAAAGTGTGTATACATTTTTTTGGGACGCCCTATGTATATATATATATATATATATATATATATATATATATATATATATATATATATATAAATTATTTCACGAAAGTAACAAGTGAAAAATATTTATGATGAATAAGACCACGAAGGAAAGGAAACACAGAGTGGTGCTCAAGCGCTTTCGTCTTATGACATCCTCAGGACATCCTCATATATAATATATATATATATATCTTTAAGAAAGGCGATAAAGTTGCGGCTGGAAATTATAGGTCAATCAGTTTAACGTCTGTTGTAGGTAAGCTACTGGAATCAGTAATTAGGGATCGTATAGTCGAACACTTAGAATTGCATAACTTGGTTAGAAATACGCAGCACGGTTTTAGGCGAAACAAATCTTGCTTAACTAATCTTTTAGAATTTTTTAAAAGCGTTGTTGACGTTTACGATAGTCATCGGGCGGTTGATGTAGTGTATTTAGATTTTCAAAAAGCGTTTGACACCGTACCGCACAAAAGACTCATTGAAAAAACTAATGCTCATGGAATCATGGGTGTAGAAATAAATTCGATAGAAGAGTCGTTGCGAGGTAGGAAACACAGGGTGGTCTTTGATGGAGCGGAGTCGTGTTGGGCTAATGTAGCGAGCGGTGTTGCTCAGGATTCTGTATTCGGCCCGTTGCTTTTTCTTATATATTTTAACGATTTAGATGGCGGCCTAGTCAGTACAGCTTCAAAGTTTGCGGATGACACGAAGCCGGGTGGTAGGGCGATTAATGACAAAGATTGAGGTAAATCCAGAAAGATCTGAATAAAATCGTTGATTGGTTAGTCACATGGCAAATGAGATTTAACGTCAATAAGTGCAAAATTTTACATATAGGTTCGCGTAACGGTAATTTTGCGTATAGTATGTCAAGGAAGGAGTTAACAAGCGTAGAGCAGGAAAAAGATTTAGGAGTTATAGTCACTGGTGATTTAAATGTAGCGAAACAAAGTACAGCAGCGGTCAATAAAGCGAACAAAGTGTTAGGTTTTATAGCTCGGAATTTTGAGTACAAATCACGCGATGTTATAGTTCCTCTTTATAAATCATTAGTTAGACCCCATTTGGATTACGCGATCCAGTTTTAGAATCCGCATATACCACAAGATACAGACAAACTCGAAAGAGTTCAAAGACGAGCAACTAAGATGATTCCGTCTCTTAGGTTGAAGTCGAACGAGGATAGACTTAAGGAGTTAAAATTGATTACACTCGAGACTAGGAGGCTAAGGGGTGATCTAATCTAGGTTTTCAAAATTATGAATGGGTTCGATAACGTAGATAGAGATAGCTTTTTCGAAATATCTCAATATAATAGGACTGAAATAACGGGTGTAAGTTGACAAGTAGAAGGTTCGAGACAGCAGTTGCCAAAAACCTTTTTATGCATAGAATAGTAAATAGCTGGAATAGTTTGCCGGTAGAAGTAATCAGTAGCACGTCTATAAACATGTTTAAAAATAGATTAGACGCATATGTTGATAGATTGGGTATAGTTTAAGGTAGTAAAATTAAGGCTTTGTGGTTCGGAACCCATGTAAAATTGTAGGTTCCCTCCGCCACCACGGAGGACATGCACAATACACAATTACGAACACAGTTAGGTGGACCAGCGATGAGTGGATATTAGGGTCTTTGTTGGACTGAAATATTATAACATTATAACATTATATTTACACACACACACACATATATATATTATATATATATTATATATATGGGACATATAATTTATATAATATATATATATATATATATATATATATATATGGGACATATAATTTATATATATATATATATATATATATATATATATATATATATATATATATATATATATAAAAGTACACTAGGTGAGAAGTTTTTTTATCACTCTAACAAACATATTAAAAATTCAAGCATGTGCTACCCAACTACCCCTATCACATGCCCCTTCTCCCTTTTTTACCTTCATATTTGCATATGTTTAATGTTGTTACATGTTACCTGATAAGTTGTTTGTTTAATGCTTGATATTTTTATATTTCGGATTAATAGAAATATTTTTTCAGATAAATAGAAATAATTTGCATTGGCTTTAATTATAATTTGAATTATCATAAATTATAAATTACATATAATTTGATTTTACTTCTGAATATAAATTTTGACGACTAGAAGCAAGTCCTCAAATGCAACCTTTGGATATCCTACGGAATTCCCAGCAGCCATGGCTCCTTCAAAAGCAGATTTTGAGACACTACCTTTTTGTGCGCCGTCGTAAAGAAGCTAAATCTAAAGGATCAGCAACTGCTTATGATTGTTACAGGGTTGTTGTAAAGATATTGAAGACATTTGGATGAAATTTTCTTTTCCTACAATTAACACCAAAAGTTTCTATCTTAAAGTCAGTCGACTAATAGAAGAAGCCTCAAAAGTGAACAAAGTGCCGTTACATCGAAGAAATGAAAGTTTTGCCTTAAAATTAGCTCTCTATGATGAAATGTTTGATATATCTTCTTGTGAATGCTATGATAAGGGAATTGATAGGAAATCTTGCAGGCGTAAGGATAAAATACCAATGGCAGAATGGGAGTCTTTTGTGGGTCAAAAACAAAGAAAAAAATCAGTTAGAACGAGTTAGTCGCATAGGTAGTTCAACAAAGAAGAGATCTGTAGCAAGAGCCCAAGAAGCACAAAACTGTCAACTAAAAGCACAAGAAGAAATGACTGAAGCCACCAATGTTTAACCATCGGAATTTATGGAAAATACTGAAGAAGACATGGATGTAGATTCAGAGAGTCAGGATGTAGATTATGAGGCCGACGATTTAGAATTGACAGAATATTCAGAACAGGCACTCCTATAAAAACCTAGCATTAACAGCAGATCGTTATCTTGTAAGTTGTAGAGATGCAGCTGCAATAGTCAATGCAGCTTTAGAAGATATGGGGATCCTTAACCACACCAACATGCTTGACAGAAAGAAATTAGAAAGAGAAAGAAATCGCATGGGTGAAACAAATACTTTTGGGTCTAAATCCGAAAATCTGAAGTTGGAGTGCCTTGGATTTGATGGAAGGAAAGATAACACATTAAATAAAAGTGGAAATATAAAAGAAGAACACTATGTTATTGTGAAAGAACCTGGAAGCATTTATGTAGACCATGTCACACCAGATAATGGAACTGCTCGCTGCATGGCAGAAGAGTTGATAACTATTATTACAGACTCGAAAAGCACAGATACTATTAAAGCTTTACTGTGTGATGGTACTCCTGTAAATACAGGAAAAACTGGTGCAGCCATAAAACTGGTTGAAATCCATCTTAACAGACCAGTGCAATGGTTGGTGTGCCTCTTGCATTTGAATGAGCTGCCTTTTATGCACGTCTACAAAGCCATTGATGGTAAAACAACATGTCCAAATACTTTTGTGGGTTCAACTGGGAATAAACTGAAAACGGCTTTAACAAAATTGGAGATAGTCAAATATTCTCGAGTAAAGGGAAACATTAAAGAAATTCCAGCAAATGTTGTGAAGGAGCTAAGTAGTGATCAAAGATACCTCTATGATATGTGTCTGGCACTGCAAACTGGAGACACTTCTCCAGATCTGTCCACTCGATCCCCAGGTCCCCTTCACCATGCTCGCTGGCTAACTTTAGCCAACAGGGTCCTTCGAGTATATATCTCAACGCCAAATCCCGATAAAAACCTTCAAGATATAGTGAAGATTAATATGCAGTTCTATGCTCCAGAGTGGTTTTGGATAAAATCTCATCCTAATGCAACTGATGGTGCATATAACTTTTGGCATTTACTGTGCTTGCTTCGAAATTTAGATGAACAATATAGATCAACCATAGAACCAGTATTAAAGAATAACGCCTACTTTGCCCAACCAGAAAATATACTCATATCAATGGTAACTGACAAGAGACTAGAAATTAAGGAACAAGCTACTCAGAAAATCATCCTTTCAAGAACAGGATTTTCAGGTACCAGAAACTTTGAGTTGCCTCGAACCCTCAATTTCCAATCTACTGACTACACCGACATGATCGATTGGCAAAAAGAGATCATTACTCCTCCACCGCTGCTGAACAATTTTAGCGACGATGAGCAACTACAGGCTCGATGTAAGCCACTGGAGAAAGCTTCTTTTCCATGCCACAGTTAAAGTGTGGAAAGGGCAGTGAACCTAGTAACAAAGGCATGTCAGGAAAGAATAGAATATGACAACCGTCAAAAGTTTATCTTAAACCCATTAGAATCAAGGCGAAAACTGCCCAAGTTTGAATGGAAGGCACAATGGAATGAGTAAGAAACATGTGAAATAAAATTTTCTAATGATTTTGAAAATTTCTTCCCTTTTGATGTGATAAGGAACAATGAAAAAGTGAATTCAATTTTAGCATATTTATTATGCCTTTAATTTTTTCTTCTGAATATATTGTTGTAGTTAATTAATTTTCCGAATACTGTACATTATTAGATAAAATATTATACGTTAATAAAGATTTATGTCATCAAAAAACCTGAATGTAGAGTAAGTCCCGTATAAATAGAATATTCTTCAATATAAGTCAAAAAGTGAAAAATTGTGCCATTGATAGGATGTTTCAAACAACGAGAATAATTTAAGAGGGGGTTCCTGTGTTCCATTCAAACTCCTCACAATATGTGCCTTTTCAATATAAAATTTCGACCCGGTCTAATATACTGTGTATATATATATATATAAAATTTTATATATATATATATATATATATATATGAAAATTATTTCACGAAAGTAACACATGAAAAATATTTATGATGAATAAAACCACGAAGGAAAGGAAACACAGCGTGGTGCTCAAGCGCTTTCGTCTAATGACATCCTCAGGAACACTGAAGTAAATAAAGAGTTCAAGACTATATATAGGTTAAAAAAAAGAATATATATATAGTAAATATAGAAATAAAAATTGTTGGAGGAGCATACAAATTTGTAAGGAAAACTACCAATTTTAGCACTTTGCCCGAATTCAACACAAGATCAAATGGATTGTTTACAAGCAATTTTATAGGTAATGCCTGAATGATATAGGTCACAAAAAAAAAAAAAAAAAAAAAAATTACTTCACCTCTTCCCTACATTTACAGTCTTATTAAAACCCACAAACCTGGCAACCCTATGCGCCCTATTATTAGCTCGGTGGGCTCTATTACCTACTGTATAAACTCTCCAAATGGCTTGTCAAAGTCTTGTCCCCATTCTCGGAACTATCTCTGATTCACATGTAAAAAATTCCATGCATCTTACTGAAAAATTTAATAATGTACGCACTGAAACCAATGATAGATTGATCAGTTTTGACATTTGTTCATTGTTTACAAAAGTGCTGATTGACGATATGCTTGACTTTCTCTCCCGAGAATTACATAAGTACGACCTGCCACTACCTGCACACATCGTTTTGGAACTTATTAAGCTTTGCATCAAAGACTGTAAATTCACTTTCAATAGCGAGTATTACCAACAGGTTTTTGGGATGGCCATGGGCAACCCCTTGTCACCCCTCCTCTCCAATACTTATATGGAGTTTTTCGAAATTACTTACATTACGAGAATCCTGGGGGTTGGCATCCCATGGTTGCGGTACGTTGACGATATTTTGTGTATCTGGCCCATGAATCGTGACCTGGATGACTTCCTCCTTCAGTTAAATGATGAAGTCCCCTCCATTAAGTTTACTTTAGAAGTGGAACAAGACAACTCAATCCCGTTTTTGGATGTGCGTGTACATAGGGAAAGCCCAAGTTTTAAGTTTAGTATTTATCGGAAAAAAAAAAACAATTTGTCCTCCGTACACTTTTACTCAGGACATGACACCCATTACGAAGGCCATATTTCCTTCAATGTTTCTCCGCGCTCTTAGGACCGCCAGTCCGGAATACATCGATGCTGAATTGGAAAAAATCAACGTTATTGGAAGTGATCTGTGCTACCCACCTGCGTTTATGGAATCTTGTCTTAACAAGGCAAAACGAACCTTCTATCGTGTGAATAATAAATAGCACTCGCACTTTGTCAAAGAATATTTTAGTACTTCCATTTTTCCCGGGCTTTTTAGGCATTGCTAATGTACTTAAACTTTTGGATATTAATGTAGCATTTTCATATAACAGTATTGTGAAAAATATCAGTAAAAAATAGCCCTACCAATAATTCAGGCATTATCTATAAAATTGGTTGTAAACAATGTGATTCCTTTTATATTGGTCAGATGGGAAAGGATTTGCACACGCGTGTAAAACAGCATCAATATTCCGTTAGAACGGGACAGTCGTCCAGTCCTCTTTTTGTCCATTTCTCAGAGTTATCCCATTGTATTGATTAGAATAATGCTTCAGCTTTCTTTCACTCTAGCAACATTGTTAACAGAAATATTCTTGAGTCTGCTATTACACTGGGTAACAAAATTTGAAAAATTTTCTGTTTATTGTGATTTTTCTGTCGTTTCTTAATGATTTCGGGACGCTGATTCCAAAAATGATATTGGTTTTGCTTTATCATCAACCGTTTCAAAAATATAGGTTATCACACTTTTCATATGGCGAAGTATATAAAGAAGGCTAACATAAATATTTTCTGAAAATAAAAACACTATTGGAAATTAAAGTTTATTGAGCCAAAATTGTTTGACAAACCCAAATGGTGCAAAGGATATAATATATATCATGAGGAGAACCGATAAGAGAATAACAAGCCTCGTTATGCAGTGTGCGTTCCTTAAGAATGCACTGAAGAACGCGACTTCCGTGTATGAACATTCTTATCCTTTCTGATCAGCGACCATACGTAGTCTCCCATCATGGAAGCATCCCAATGGCCCTGGTCCCTTTTCTCCATCGTTTGAATATCTTGATGGAATCTTTCGCCATGCTCTTCACTCACATCGCCCAGGTAATCACGAAAAAAGTCTAGATGTGAATGCAGATAGTGTAATTTTAAAGACATACGGCACCCCATTTTGCCATAGCACTTAATCAAGTTTGACACTAACTCCTTATAGTTTGGTGCTTTATGGTTGCCTAAAAACCCACGAACCACATCATGGAAAGCACACCAAGCCTCTTTTTCGATCGGAGTCATCTTGGCTTCAAGGTTCTTTGAATTCAACAGCGCCTTGACTTGTGGTCCTACAAAGATGCCAGCCTTGACTTTGGCCTCAGAGAGTTTAGGGAACATGATCCGAATCTGTTTGAAAAATTCCTCTCCAAAATCTAACGCAGTTACAAACTGCTTAATTAGACCCAACTTAATATGGAGAGGTGGTAGCAGAACTATGTCAGGCTTCACAAGAGGTTCCCTGAGTACATTGTACTTTCCTGGTTGCAGTCCTTCACGTGGAGGCCACCGAACTGTTTTATAGTGCTCAGTTGAAGCCCTGCTATCCTACAGGCAAAGAAAACATGAATATTTAGTAAACCCTCCTTGTAAACCTAACAGGGAACCAATAATTTTGAAATCACCAAACACGTCCCAGTTATATTGTTCATACCTGATTTGAGTGAGCAGTTGTTTGACATTTTCATAGTCCTCTTTCATTTGAACAGAATGTGCAACTGGTATAGATGGATATTTGTTCCCATTGTGGAGTAGAACAGCTTTTAAACTCCGAGTTGAACTGTCAGTAAACAGGCGCCACTCTGAGGGTATATGTGTTAACCCAATAGCTGTGAATAGACCATTAACCTCGCTGCAGTAACAGAGAGAGCCATTGACATCGTAGAACCTTGCAAACTCTTCATGCCGCTTTCGGTATACAGTGCTCTTGCAGTCTCCTCCAAGCAAATTCCACTCTTGAGTCTGGAGGTCAGAAGCTCAGACCCTGATTTCGTCAGACCCAAATCTCTAATTAAGTCGTCCAATTCCCTCTGATTTGAAAAGTGAGGGTTTGTACTGAAAGTTACTGTATATTCTTCATCATGACTTTCCTCACCAGCCGACATCTCAGATGAGCTAGCTGCATCCTCATTTTCAACCTGCAAAGCAAAGAAACAAAATATAGGCATAGCTATATATGTAGAAGAGCATCAGCACTAAGAAAAATCGACACATAATGATCCACAGTCTGTAAATACAGAAGGTAAAGTAATGGATAGATACCTGTTCTGGTGGACGTGGTATTGGAAGACCTTCGCCATGTGGTACAGGAGCTATGGACGACGCTATACTTGGATACTGAAGAGTCTGCCTTCCTTTAACTTTTTTTCTGTTCTTAGAAACATCTACCATGCAGTAGTAGCAATCGTCGTGGTGGCTCTTTGGTTCTCTCCATATTCTGGGTACCGCAAAGGGCATTGCCTTGCGTACTCCCCGCAGCCACCCTTCAAGTGTGGAGCGGCAGCTTCCACAGATCACATGGGGTGCCCAGGGCTTATCTTGGTCACCCATAGGCATACCAAAATAGAGCCGATACGCGATCCAGAACTTGGTGCCTTTCACAATCTTGTGCGATACTTGCTTGGGACCTATGTAATACCCACAAACGTAGCAGAATATATCCGGCGAGTGTTTACAAGCTCTAGTTGCTATTCTCTTTACGAAACTATACTACATTAATCATAACCTGCAGATATAGAGAGAAGAGTTATTAAATCTGCAACAGATTACAGATTCCAGAAAAAAGATGTATTTACAACACTGAAATAATGTTCGCAATAAAAAAGGATCGATAACACTCAAATCGTCAGCACAGAGAAGCACAGAAACACAGTACCTCAGTGCTGGTAACCATCAGACAAACAACCTGCTTTCTTTGTGTGCTCACACTTACTGACTTCTCAGACTCTGCGCTCTTCTTTATATAGCACAGTGGAAGTTTCGGGCAATTTCTAGAGCAAGAAACTGTCAACGAACATCCGGATTGTTCTCAACAATTCCTGATTATTCTGATATTGCTGCGCCCATAATAACATTATACTGGTAAAACATGAAAAATGGATTATCTCTGAAACCATTGATGATACACACAAACCAAGGCCAGATTTGGACTCAGCGCCCAGAAATGCATATAAAAACAAAAAATTATATGTAAACAGAATCAGTGTTACACAGTGTTATTCAACTTACAAATAACTTTAACATGAGCAAAGGTCTCTTTCAACTCGATCCCGTTGTTTTGAATTCGTTCAGAATGGATTTAGACAAGAAGGGCAGAGTGCTAAACCTTTGATAATTTTCCCTTATAAATTTGTATGCTCCTCTTACAATTTTTATTTCAATATTTACTATATATATATATATATATATATTTTTTTTTTTGTAACCTATATATAGTCTTAAACTCTTTATTTACTTCAGTGTTCCCGAGGATGTCATTAGACGAAAGCGCTTGAGCACCACTCTGTGTTTCCTTTCCTTCGTGGTTTTATTCATCATATATACACACACACACACACACACACACACATATACTGTGTGTGTATATATATATATTATATATATATATATATATATATATATATATTCTTGTAGATCGGAAGAGCTGCTGGCAAGGTACAGGGACTTACTAGAGCGACTAAAGGAAAAACCTAATAAGATTGTTTTAACAGGTATACTTCCTCGAATTAGCCAACGTAACGATTTCTACAGCAAGGCGACCTGTATCAACAATAACCTAAAGTCTCTTTGCCAACAGGAAGGAGTACATCTTGCGAATTTTTGGAACAGTTTCTACGACAGGAGGGACTTGTTCCTCGGAGATTAACTTCATCTTGATGACGTTGGAGCTTCGCGTTTAGGAAGACTATTTCATAATACTATCGCTTCTTTTCAGGCTGCGGTAACTCAAACGGTCCTGGCGTAATTTCTTTAAATTTCCCCTCGTCTCGCGAAGGTGTCGCAATTACAAACAGTTTGAAGGTTCTATCCTTAAATCCTCGTAGCCTACGAAATAAAATAAACGAATTTTTTTCTTTAATTGCTTGTAAAGACTAGGATTTAATTGCGATAACTGAATCGTGGCTTAGCACTGAAACACGTGACTTTGTAGGGGAGTATCAAATTAGAGGTTATAGACTTTTTGTTAAAAAAAGAATAGGTAGGCGAGGAGGCGGTGTTATGTTGTATATCAAAGATAATATTGCGAACGTTATAGAAGTAAAGCACAGAATTCCAGAACCGATAGATTCGACTATAGCAGAACTTAAATTGAACGATTTCAAACGTGTTGCGGTATATATATACAGTATATATATATATATATATATATATATATATATATATATATATATATATATATGCTTTTAACAATAAGTAAAACTCGCCAGAGATATCTGTCGGTCTTCCAGTCCTTCAAGCGGTCTTTTGAATAGGGCGCTCGCTTTTCTCGCTGGACTCTGATCTTCTCTGCCTCACTCGACTGCGATCTCTCAACCTAGGCTCGAGCTTCTTCGTTCGACTTTCGCTTCACTCAACATCCGTGTGTTCGACCTGCGATTCCCACTTTTCTTTGAACATGAACTTCATCACCGTTGCAAGCTTGTCACCACTTCATCCATCGTGCAAGCTTTACAACCGACTGTTTACAAAAAGGTAAATTAAATTATAATTTGCTTGTCCTTGCACCTTGGAACTATACACACACACACACACACGAGTATATATACAGTATATATATATATATATATATATATATATATATATATATATATATATATATATAACTCATCCAGGTAGGTGTGGCCCAGTGCATGCCAACTTTATCTGAATGAAAAGGCGATGCTGGTCTTTGGTGACATCACAGGTTCAAAATTCTGCAGTTTTCGATCTAAACCCCCTCAACATACTCACTTTGATTATAGGTATATGAAAGCTTTCAGGAGACTCCCTATTTTAAAATTTTAATAATTTTTTCTTTAATTAAAATTTTCTTTGGAATTTATAATTAGGAATTCTAATGAATTTCAAGTATTTATAATGAAGGACTCTTTTCTTCGCCCAATTTTTCAAAGCTATGAAAAGGTTTTGAAGAAGACTCTGCTCTAAGAAAAGTCTTTGCAAATTACTGAATTTTAAAAAACAATTGAAATTAAGGAGCAAGTGTAGTTTAGTTTACGTCCCCCTGTGGTGCCTAGTGTAGTTTACGTTCACTTACATTATCCTAGTGTAGTTTGCGTTCCCAATCTTTGTCCGCCTATACCTTATCAAATAAAACGTTAAAACTAACGAAAATATTACGACTTAACCTAACCAATCGTCAATATAATATAATTATATATATATATATATATATATATATATTATATATATATAATATATATATAATATATATATAATATACAGGGGGCGGAAAGTAGCTCCCTATTTTGGATTGGTAAAAAATACGTATATTATCCATTTATTTCAGAAGAAATAATATGAAAGGTAGGCATACATGGTAGGTTTTCTCTAAAATTCAATGTGGGCTCCAACTCTTTCCACCAGCTTCTGGAGCCGCCCAGGAATGGCGTCCACTGACTTTAGCAGGAACTCCGGCGGGATGGAGGACATGACTTCCCGAATTCGGTCCTCCAGTTCTTCCAATGTCCTCGGTTTGGTGCGGTAGACTTCTTCCTTTACCCACCCCCAAAGAAAGAAGGCGCACGGTGTCAAGTCGGGGCTCCTGGCTGGCCATTGATGTGGACCACGACGACCCATCCAACGCCCAGGGAAGTGGGCATCCAGCCACTCACGGACAACAAGAGCGAAGTGCGGAGGGGCGCCATCTTGCATAAATATCAGATCGTCGATGTTCTCCCATGTGCTGACAACCGGTCAGACCTCGTTTCGCAACATAGCAAGGTACCGCTCAGCATTCATGGTGTTGCGCAGAAGGAACGGGCCCACAACCTGATCTGAGGTCATACCACACCACACCGTTACACTGAACCGATTCTGCCGTTTTTCAGCGGTAACCGTGCGACTTCTTTCTTTGGGGGTGGGTAAAGGAAGAAGTCTACCGCACCAAACCGAGGGCATTGGAAGAACTGGAGGACCGAATTCGGGAAGTCATGTCCTCCATCCCGCCGGAGTTCCTGCTAAAGTCAGTGGACGCCATTCCTGGGCGGCTCCAGAAGCTGGTGGAAAGAGTTGGAGCCCACATTGAATTTTAGAGAAAACCTACCATGTATGCCTACCTTTTCATATTATTTCTTCTGAAATAAATGGATAATATACGTATTTTTTTACCAATCCAAAATAGGGAGCTACTTTCCGCCCACCCTGTATATATATATATATATATAAATTGACAATTAGTTAGGTTAAGTCGTAATATTTTCGTTAGTTTTAAAGTTAAATTTCATCGATTCATTTAAAAAATGTCTCCTAAAGATCCTTGTGCAGTTTATGTTCCCCAGCTTTGATCTAGTGTAGTTTGTGTCCCCTTTTGCGTCAGGGGGACGTAAACTACATAAACTACACTTGCTCCGAAACTAATAATAATATAATAATAATAAGTACTACCGTGTAATAAAACTTTTTTATAAGAGTTTACGGTTTCAAAGCTCATAACTTTTTAAAATCGTTTATCTATAAATGCAATAAAGAATTGAAAGTTGTCAAAGATTTACTTGTCAAGCCGGAAAATACCTGTCGTAAACTGAAATAAAAGGTTTGAAGTTATTCTATTAACTTATACCATGGACAGAGAGAGAGAGAGAGAGAGAGAGAGAGGCTAACAAAGACCCAAAGATCTACCCTAGGCTAGCCCATGAGAAGTTGAGAAAAACGCAAAAGAAAATAAGAAATACTGAAAACTGATACTGTGCTTACACTTACAGACGTGCAAATTTTTCACACAGGAGTAGTAATAGTAGTAGTAGGAAAGTATAGAACAGCCAAGGCTCTCTCCCTTCTCCGCCAGCCACTGCTGACAGAAAATTGTGGTGGAAGAAGATTCATAGGAAACTAGGAAAAAGTATAAGAAGAATACAGTAGCTTCAGAGTTCATTCTCACCATGCTTACAGTTATCTCGTGTATCCAATTTCACATTAAAGGATAGTGGGAAATAAAGGATAGCACGAATCATTAACTACTTAATCTAATCTACACCATGCATTTTTTAAAGGGTTATTTATTTATTTTATATAAGAAGTAATCATTTCATCACTGCATCATTTTTTCTGATGAATGCCAAGACAATCGTGCTGAGAGACTTAATTTAAAAATTAATTATTTACATTGCCATCTTTCGCTCTGAATTACTTAGATAAGGGAACCGTGATCTAGAGGCACCTCCAGCTGGCCACCACCCTCAATTTAATAACTCCTCCGACAGTGTACGTATGTGTAATTTGTTTTCAGTTTTTTACGAAATTTTGTTACACACTATTTAAAACTAAAGTTCTATTCTAAGTAGCTTCGGAGTTTTGACTAGTGAGAATTCTCCTCAAGCTTCCTATCATCTGAGAACTCCCAGTGCTCTGGAACCAAATCAGACCAGCGCCTCCTAGTATATTTATTACAAAAGAAAACATCACTACCCCTATATACATGTAGGACTATAAATATTTATAGCTTTTCCTAAAAAGTACTAACACTCCTACACACAACAGTATATTGAAGTAGCATCCCTGAAATTTAAAACGTCCATTCGGAGGTTTTGACTCCCAAGAGATCTTATCAAGCTTCTCTTCTCTACCAATCGGGTGTCATCTGAGAACTCCCAGAGCTCTGAAGCCAGACCAGACCGATGCCTCCTACTAAATTTATTACGACTTCTATCTATTATGACCAGCCTTCCCTGCAAGCAACCCACTTTCTAATGAAGGAAAATAAAGGAAGAAACAAAAGAAAGAACGAGGAGATGAATAGCTTCCCAAAATAATTTAATATAGCTACACTAGCCTCTCTGTTGTCCTGTACGATTGGTTCCGGAGGCATACCGGACTAGTAAATATTCCGGACTACTGAGTGTCTCCTCAACCCTCTTACAACCTTGCATGCATCACTAGTACATCCCTGTTACGTTAATTAAAAAGATGGAAAGAGCTTTGGTCTTTGCCTGCCCAGTTTTTCTCTATTGATCTGGCATCACCGTTGGGGAATCGTTATTTGTGGCATTCATCGGCAAGCGTTTTATATTTAGCAGCGGTGGATCCTCTTCCCCGTCCTCCTCCTGCTCAGAAACATATCCAAACGTTTATATTTAGTCATTCGTGCCCAGTGGTGAGCTGGAGCCGATTCGCACCGGTTCGCGCGAACCGGTTGTTAAAATTTTGAAGCATTTTAGAACTGTTTGTTAAAAATTGTTACGAAAACAAATATTGTTATAAAATGATCTTAATTAAAACCAAATAATCATATAAAACGGTGTACAAAATAATAATCTTGAAGCTATTTTGTAATTACTACCTAATTAGTAATAACTAATATACTTAAATATCCTTCATATTTTCTTCCTTTCAAATTTATCCTAAATTTATTTTTTTTAATTGTTAAGTACGAGTACGACTCCCAATGACATAATGTATTGCCACTTCTTATGGAGAAAGGTACAAAAACTACATACTGTGGCACATCCTTTAAATCAGAACTTTTTATATAGGGAACCGGTTGTTAAGATTTTGGCAGCTCATCACTGCTCGTGCCGGACTATCAGATGGGGACTACCGGATTATTGGGAGCTGTGTCACAATTGAAAAGTGCCGGACTACCGATATGCCGAACAAGAAGGAAGCTAGTTATTTGCAGGTTTTGACTTGCCTAAAATTTCCATCTATTAGAAACGCGTAAATAAAAATAAAAAGTAAAAAAGGGATATCATTTGAGAACTCCTGTTGCTCTGATATCAGACCCGACAAGCACCCCTTACTACATTTACGATGAAAAGGGAATATCACCCCCCCAACTCCCCTTATGACCCTCCTTTGTAGGCTTATTCAGAGGATTTTACTCTCGAGCATTCTCATACTGAAAATACCCAGTTCTCTGTAACCAGACCAGACCAGACCCCCCTCCTACTACAGTTACATCTGAAAGAATATCACTGCTTCTATCTGTATACATAAACAATATGTACCTAAAGAGTAGCCATCCTTTAAACTTAATTAGCTATTCGGAGGTTTTGACTCCCGAGAATTTCCATCAAGCTTCCCGTCTCTGCTAATGCGAGTTCCCAGTGCTCTGCAACCAGATCCGAACAGCACCCACTACTCTATTTAAAACAAAGGGAAAATCGGGCTACCGCCTATACTATAAAAAAAAAAAATCTAATTTACTCGCCTTTTAATACAAATTTACAGTATGCTATTCAAACACCTGTCTAACATATTCTTAAACATATTTACCAAAATACTCCCCAGAACTCTGTGGAAAGGCTATTACACCTTTCGACTATTTTATAGGTGAAAAAGTCTCTCGCAGCGTATGTCTGAAATTTTTTGTCGCTTATTTTAAAATCACTTTCCACCGTAATATTCTTATCGTCTAAGTAAGAAAAGGTGTTCATGATTTACGATGTCAAATCGATTTGGAATTTTAAACATCTGACTTAATTCGTCTCTCAAACGCCGTTTCGAACGTATACAAAGTTAGCTCTTTGAGTCTGTCTTCGCATGTTTACGGCGTAATGTTGGAATAAGCTTTGTTGCGCAGCTTTGAACCCTTTCTATCATTTCTATATCCTTACTCGTATAGGGCGACCAAAATTGTAGGGCATATTTTAAATGATGGCTAACAAGCGACATATATGATGGCTAACGAAAATATCACGACCAAACCTAACTAATCGTTAGGTCAACTGTTCGCCCTTGACGATTTGTTAGGTTAGGTCGTGATATTTTCGTTAGTTAGCTTTATAAAGCTAACTAAAGAAGGCTGGGGGCCCTGATCTTCAGGTGATACTAATTAAATATACTGTTGTGATAACCTACAGAATATGCATGATTTTACACTTGTATACGATAAATTTCATTTGCCAGTTATTGGACCACTCCACCATTTTATCAAGATCGTGCTGCAAACTCTCTCCATCTAATAAACTAATTGTTTTTCCCACAATTTTAGTATCGTCGGCAAATTTATAAATTTTACTTAGAAAATTGACATCCAGATCGTTAACATATATTATGAAAAATTCCAAATTCTAGTCTTAAAACGAACCCTTGCGGAGCACCATAAGTTACAAAATCCCACCCTGACTCTTCGCCGTTTATTACTACCCTTTGTTTTCTATCAGTTAACCAATTATCATTCCAATGAAGTACCTTACCCCTTATTCCCTGAACTTTAAGTTTTTCTAACAATCGTTTATGCGAACTTTTTCAAACGCGTCTTGAAAATATAAGTATATTAATCTACTGTTTTCTTACAATCATAAATGTCGATGACTCATCAAAAATCTAATTTTTTGACAAGATTTATTTCAACTTCAACGAAAACAATGTTAACTTCGTTTAATAAGATTATTGCTTTCAAGATGTCCAACTATACACTCTCGAATAACTGATTCTAAAAGCTTTCCAATAATAAAAGTTAGGCTAATAGGCTTATAATTTCCCGCTTGGAGAATGGAGTTTCATTAACAAATTTAAAATCCAAAGAACAGCCCCCTGTGATAAAGAATTATTAAAGGGATTTAGTATCAAATTTTTTAACTCTTAAGGGTACTTACATATTATCGGGACTACCAAACTGTTTATTATGTATTTTTGCTCTCGTCATTTTCGTTTAAACTAACGAAAATATCACACTTTAACCTAACCAATCACCAAGGGCCACAGTTGACCTAACCGGGCATTCAGTTGACCTAACCGGGCATTCAATTAACCTATCAGGTTAATATTGGTTATTTCACCTAAATATATTTTGATCTTTTCGTATTAAGCACTCACTGTCACATTTCGGGCAAGTTAAGGATGAGAGAATAACGTCGTAATTGATAAAAACATCCAGTGCTTTGTCTTCGTAAAACGGAAAATGCCCGGTTAGGTCAACTGAATGCCAGGTTAGGTTAATTGAATGCCCGGTTAGGTCAACTGTACGCCCTTGATGATTGGTTAGGTTAAGTTGTGATATTTTCGTTAGTTTAAACGAAAATGACGAGAGCAAAAATACATAATAAACAGTTTGGTAGTCCGATAATACTAAGTACCCTTTTAAGTGTTATGGGTAAAAAAGAATCAGGAATTGGCGTTTTATTATTTTTTAAATTATCCTATATACTATCTACCGCTAACAGTTTCTTCCGATTTATTAAATATAATGAAGCTCTAAAATCGTCGAAATTTGCTCTCCTAAAGCCAAGCACTGGATCACCTGAAGATCAGGGCCCCCAGCCTTCGTTAGTTAGCCTTATAAGCCTTATAAGGCTAACTAAAGAAGGCTGGAGGCCTGACCTACAGGTGATCCCAAGCACTTTAAAGTTATTTAATTCTTCAGCAGAAGTTTTAACATTAATCGCAAAACGTATCATGCTATGATCTCTATCACCTAAACTTTCTCTGATGTCTACATTCTAAACTAAATTTTCCTTTAATTATGACTAAGTCTAAACTATTTTCCCTACGAGTAGGCTCTAATACTTTTTGGGAAAGAAAATTATCTTGTAAAAAAATCTATCAGATCACCTGAAGATCAGGTCCCCAGCCTTCTTTAGTTAGCCTTATAAGGCTAACTAACAAAAATATCAGGACCTAACCTAACCAATCGTTAGGTCAACTGTACGCCCTTGACGATTCTTTAGGTTAGGTCGTGATATTTTTGTTAGTTAGCCTTATAAAGCTAACTAAAGAAGGCTGGGGACCCTGATCTTCAGGTGATCCAAACTATCAAACGTTTTTGAGCCACGATTCAGTTATCACAATAATGCCATATTTTTCAACATAAACTGAAGCCTTTAATTTGTTGAAGTTATCACGCACCCCTTTATCATTAAAATACAATACTTTTAATCTATTTTCTATGTTACTATTCGTTCTTCTACTAGTGTTAAGTTTCCCTGGCTCTTTTCCGTTCTACCCCAGCAACAAAAAATGAAATTATATATTATTTTCTACTGTAGTTTTACTGCTGAATTCAATAATAAATATATATATATCTTATTTTTGGAGAAATTAATAAGAAAAGAGTTATAGTCCGTTTATTTTATTTAAAAGTAGAGATTGCATTTAAGATTTCAATAAAAATGTCCTTTCCTTTTTGTCTTCTCCTCCACAGAAATTCACATAAATAAGAATCTATCATATTTCTAGATGTTCCCTAATGTCTCTCGTTCCTTTGTTTAGCTAAATCAACTGTACGCCCTTGACGATTGGTTAGGTTAGGTCGTGATATTTTCGTTAGTTAGCCTTATAAGGTTAACTAAAGAAGGCTGGGGTAGAACGTTATTTCCTTAACTATGTTTATGAAACTCCATTTATCATCCATAACAATATCTACAAAAGAGAGAAAAAATTAATAATTATAACCGTAACTAATTAAAGCACGAATACTTTCTCCAAAATAAAATATATATATTATTGAATTCACCAAGTAAAACTACACTAGAAATTGTTGCTGGGGTGGAACGGAAAAGATCCGTTTCCCTGTAGATGACGAATCCCATTTGCTGATCAAGAACTATTTCTTCTTGCATACGTTTAATGTAATCCTACTTAATTTTTTTCAATTAATCTACACAGTCAAGCGTTACCTATTTTATTAAGGTGTACTCCACCTGAATGAATAAACCCTGAATAAATCTGACATAATTTTGTGAATTCAACCACTTCAGTAACACACATCGCTTTTAATTTTGTATTAAAGTATATCGCTTTACTTAACCGTCTATTATTTTCATAGATTCTAGGAAGTATCCCACAAATTAACAAGTTATTCGTCATTTTTTTCAAAGGCTTAATGAAACTGCTCCACTTAGCTAACAAATCCTCGGTCATGCTATTTAAATTATACAAATCATTGCTTCCAGCGAAAGAAATTTAGAGCGGATTCATTGTTTCCACTTTTACATTCTTTACCTCCTATTCAATACATAGGACTTTAGCGCCTGGTACGCATATTATTTTACGTTTTTATCGATTTTTTTCGAGCAGAATTTAGTATATATACATGCCTAACTACGGATGAAACTAACAAAACCTGTTTTATTTTCATTAGCATTTACATGGAAAAGACGAAATGGCTTATGACACTACAACTGAAAACTCGATGCCTTCTTAGGGTTAACACAGTTTTAACTAAACTAAAATTATTATCGGTTGCGTTATTTGTTTTCAATTGAATGCAATCAATAATTTTAACCACCTTCACGTCAAGTTTTCGTACTTTATCCTGAACAAATTTAACACTATCGTTTAATTTATCCAAGGAATTAGAAGTACTATTAAGTTCATTTCTATTTAAATTGTTATGAATACTTTAACCTTTTCATTAACTTCATCAAAATTAAGTTCACTTCCCTTTAATTTATTCTCAGTATCTGAAACCTTTTTGTTAATTACATTAAGAATTTTGGGTCTTGTTGGCTATAAACCCATCATTTACTTAATTTTTTTCATATAATACAACAACCCACAAGATCCGGTTTTTCTTATGTAGAATTTAAATTTGAATCTATGATATTTTCTTCTATGGTATTTCTTGCGCAAATTGATATTAACAGAGATATAAGCAATTTTTAGATCGATTAAAATCGACTGAAATAGTATGGTGGTAATTATTCGTTTTACCCCTGAGAGTCGATTTCGATATGAGAATAGATTTTCTGGTGTATTTTGGTGTGTTTTATTCAAATCTGACCTTCATTTCTTGTGAAAATGAGTTATTGAATGCCAGGTTAGGTCAAATGAATGCCGGTTAGGTCAACTGTATGCTCTTGATGATTGGCTAGGTTGTCGTGATATTTTCGTTAGTT
This sequence comes from Bathynomus jamesi, assembly GCA_023014485.1. NCBI lineage: Eukaryota > Metazoa > Arthropoda > Malacostraca > Isopoda > Cirolanidae > Bathynomus > Bathynomus jamesi. The sequence goes on from JAJOZX010000245.1 coordinate 1,666,964, forward strand.
TTAATGAAAATATCACGGTAATTTTGATTGAGAAGTTGAAGAAGAAAGAGAGTGTATGAAGAAAGCAAAAGAAGTGTGAAGAGACTCGTGTGGCAGAAAAAACAAAGTAACTAATAAGTCTGGAAAGGGGATGAATGAAACTTTTGTAGAGAACAGAAAGTTGTTCTGGAAGGAAGTGTGGAAATGCAGGAATGAAACTAAGGAAGTTTGAATGAAAAGGAAGAAAATAGAGGAATGTTCACAGCGGAGGCGGATCTACGGAATCGATGGAAGGAATATTTCGAGAGTTTGATAGATGAAAGAGATGAGAGGAGAGGAGTACAAATATAAATATAGTGGGATGTGGCGGTGTGAGGAGGACACGTGACAGAATGCCTGAAAAATGGAAGTGGAAAAGCGGCAGGTGTAGATGGGGTATATGGGGAAATGATTAAGTATGGGGGATTGGAAGTGTTGGAGTGGTTGTGGTCATATGCATATACATATGTCAGAGTGCACAGAAGAATGTGAATGTGCCTGAAGACTGAAAGAAAGCAATAATTTTTTCATTGACAAAATGAAAGGTTAAAGTGGTGAATGTGAGGAATACAGAACTATAAGTAGGGATGTGAGGATAATGACATTGTTTGGAAATAGCCAACAAGACGAGTGGTTTCTATGGCCATTTTCGCTGCTGAATACGAATCTGGCTGGTTCTTGGACCTAAAATGAAATTTTGACCTGGTTCAGTGGATTTTTTTCAAAATGGCGGGCAAAAAAAGAGCTTTCTCTTTTTGATGTTTAGGAAAACCGCTACCCCTTATATGTAATATGTCTTTTCATATGTTTTCATGGTCGCTGAAGTTGAAAATGAATAAATCAGAGACATTCGATGTGTGGTTTAGCGGTTATAGGTTATAGGCAAAAAATGGAAAAGAAAGATATTATTTTATTAAAAAAGCATGTACAAAAGAAACACAAGGCATTCATATCATTTCCATGATGTAATTCAAATCATGAAATCAACATATTGACAACACAGTGTTCAATAAACTATCAGTATCACCAGGGCCGCTTACAGCTGCCACGGACCCCTCTGTTTACTCAGTATTTTATTATGAATGTTTTTTGTGTGCATTACAAGCAAACTGATTATATGTCCAAGTCATTATTCAAAACATACAGCATGAACAAACAACTCTGAGGAAATTGACCATTTTATTTTTCGAATCAATTATATTAATTCTATCACCATACAATTTACAAATGCAGTACCAGTCCATGCAGGCAGGACAATTGTTTACTGCAAGATTTTCATAATTAGAAGTGTACTTTCTTTGCCTTTTCTCTATCAAAGTGGTAAATGATTCTGATGAAATTTAAAGTACGGGCTAACTGGCTTTCAATTACAATGGTTCCCAGATCTGTCAGTCGGTCTTGGGCAGTGGTGGACCGCAGATAATATTTTATCTGTTTCAGTTTGACTATGATAATCTCTATAAAATGTATGTTCATTAATTATATTTCCTCTCTGTTATTTAATCAATTGCTTTATTAATATTTTTAGATTTTATCCCCCTTTTTAACGGGCCCCCAAGAGGTTCTGGCCCCGGGGATTTATCCCGGCTTTCTCGCCCTCTCAGCGGCCCTGAATATCACTAGTAACATTATCCTCTCGTCGTAAGACATTCTTAATAGAATTTCTCAGTTTATCTACACTAAATTTTTCCATTTTGAATTTCCCGTCTCTCACTTTAACACGTCTCATTTGACGAATATCTGGTGTGATGTGGGTCTCAAATAGGCAATTTATGTGAGGAGCTGCTTTTCATTCAGTTTGTATAGAGCATCCAGGTTGTTTGGAGTCATAGAACCTCCATGCTTCTTGCAATTTTCCAAAACCGCCAATATTTTGCCAGCTTTTTTCTTTTTGAGCTCTTCTTTTTTTCAGTCGGGGACAATTTCTTTGCAGCATGCACAGTAGCAGAAAATCTTCCTCTAATTTCTTCACTTTCTTGACTTTTTCTGAACCCCTGGCCCATTTCCATGATGCCTTCCTATCTTCAAGAGACTTTGACTCGAACGAAGTCTATCAGAAGTCCGTTAGTCACAATAACATTTTTCTCGAGTGCGTTTGAATGGATGTCCAACCACCACTGGCCCTCATTCACTTGTCAAGTTTAGAAAATTCTGATTCGCATCCTATATTTTTCAGAGGGGCAAACATCAAGTCTGAATTAGCGTCATCGTCTGATCTTGTTAAATAGTCCATACAAGACAACTGATTATTTACAGTATCAATGACTTACTCTAGAACTAGAGCTTCAAGTTTATCTTTACCAGATCTGGCTTGTTCCTTCCTTACAGCCATCAAGTCAGTCAATTCAACCATCTTATCTTCAAAGAAACGTTTTACTCCAGACCAAGTTCTTTCACTTTTCTCGTCACCCTTCTTGTCAATTCCAAGAAGCTCCACCATAGGAAAAATCATCATTTCACCCATCATTGCGTAAATTTGGGAACAACATATGAACCATTGACTTTGGATGAGAGTTGACATTGTGAGAATTAGCTTGTTACTGTTGACATCTACTATGGCATCAAAGAAAACTTGGATGGAGTCTCGCCTCGCCAAATATTCTTTTGCTAACTCGGCGATTCTCCCAAACCGGTTTTCCACGAATCCTTTGGATCCATCACATTTGTGTCCATTATCCGCCATCCAAGATTTATAGTTATTATATAGGGATACCGAATGGGAGGCTTGGCTGGGAGAGAGCAATTTAACAATTGCAGTGAGTCCCAAAGTATGAATGGAAGAACCAGGAGAACAGAAAACTTTTTCTCATGCCGTAACTTGCAGTAGATTATGTACTCCGATTTTTTGTTCCGTGTTTTTAAACATTTTGTCTATAGCGTGATCTATTCCTAAAATGATATGGGCGCAGCACTTCAAGATCTTGTTGGATTTGATTCCAAGATGCTGTAAAAGTACTCCACATTCATTAGCTCGATCAGACATCCAGAAGTCTATTTGAGATTTGAGTTTGTCAGTGGTAGAATTTGCTAGTATTGCTAGACAACTCAATTTGAATTCGTAAGCTCTGGCTCCATCCTCTCCGGAATGGCTGACGTTTTCCAGATATCCAGTTGTCAGCGATTTTTTCATGCCAGATGGACCAGCGATGGTGTTGTGGTCAGCCTTCACGTCATACAGCCGGCGCCCGGCAGCCTTGGTCGTATCGTCAAGTCCTACACTCACAACTTATCCTCTTTGTTGATAATTTTTTGAGCGACCTACTCTAGATTCAAATATGAAGCATCTTCCAAGTATTGCATTATTGATCTGTGGCTTGGAAATACATACGTCAAGTCTGAATACTGGTGACGGACCTATAACTCTTCGTCTTCACTCTCCATCTCACCCTCACAATCTTTCTCATTATCATCTGCCTTCAGTTTCCAGTCTTGATCAAAAACCATGTTAGCTACTCTTACTATCACTCTCGAAAGCTCTTCAGGAGAAGTTCTTGTCTCGGCAAGACACTCTACTACACACCGCATCAAGTTTTCGTTCAGACTTCTTTTGCCAGTTCTGATTTTCACTGTCGGAAATGCAGCTTGTTGTTCTTTACTCTCTTCCTTCTCCTTTACTCTTCTCCTTGCTTCTCCTTGCTTAGGTCTTCTGCTTGGTTTTTCAAAACTCGGATCGTTTTCAGATCGACTGAAGTTGCTAACACTTCAATAATTTCTGGTCCCTTTAGCTCCCTTTGCTCTCTGAAGTTGCTTTCTGTTGGTTTTCGCTTTTTCTCCCTGATCTTTCACGAGTTTCTTTCCACTTTTTCTGTCTCACCCAATCTTTTGGTACTGCATTTGTGCATATGGCCTTATACGCACCAAAGCAATTATCCCAATAAGTCTTATCCTCATCAGTCATTTTTACCCCAAATTCTTCTGCAAGTTCTGCTTCCTAATCCTCATCGTCAATTCTAATGTTGTAGACGTTCTTAGTGAGCTGATCATTAAAGCCGCTCGCTTTTTGGTGCCATTCAACACTTTTAGGTTTTTGTTGGCAGCGTTCATTCTTTTTCAGTTTGTTAAAATGTTTATAATCGTCTCTTATTTTTTTCGTCACTGTTTTTTCATGCATGGGATAGACATTTTTATTAATCCAATCTCGTCTTAGTTCATTTGCAACTATCTTGCTGACACCATCTCCAGTCATTGACTTTTTCTGTCCTTTTACTCCTTTTTTGCAAAGTGCAAGCATCCTACCACCCACAACTGTCGCTGGTGGCAATTTTCCAGTCGGTTTAAATTCGTCCACTTCTGTGTAGGTTTCCCCAAAAAGTTCTTTTCTGGCGGCACTGCGTGATTTCCTTTCACCAACCATCATTACCAATCAACAGTCACTAATCATTAGGATCTGCAAGTACAGTAAAACCCCATTAGTCGGCAGATAACACCGAAATATGATAGGTAATACAAATTATAGTCATGTTAGATGTATCATATATATAATTATTATTAAAATACATTATATCAAATATTGTATTTGATATATTACTTACTATTATTATTAAAGTATATTTACTATTATTATTAAGGTGTATATACACTATATTATTATTAAAATAATATATACACAATTATTGTTAAAGTAAATTAGCACAACATTGATAGTACAAGAAACCACAAAAGAGAAAGCAGCCAAACATCAGAATACCAGAACAAGCCAAAACACTAAAGTAAGCCTAAATAAAACATCAGTATTACGTCACACTAGATACTTAACAACAGTGAAGAATGAAAACAAACATAACCATGATTAAAATATAGCAAGCATTTATCAACTAATTTTTTTTTATCAGTTATAAAGGTTTGGAGGTGGGAGGCCTCATTCATCCTTTATGTTCGATATGGATCGGGCATTTTTTTCAAATTTTTTATCTATCTGCTTAACCACACTCCTAATGTCTCTCAATTGTTCATTTTCGAGTTCAACGACCATGAAAACATATGAAAAGACATATTACATATGAAGGGTGGCGGTTTTTTGATTATTAAAACAAAAAATCGAATTTTTTGGCCGCCATTTAAAAAAAAAAACCACTGAACCAGGTCAAAAATTCATTTTAAGTCCAAGAACTAGCCGGATTCGTATTCAGCAGCCAAAATGGCCATAGAAACCACTCGTCCTAAAAAAAATGTTAGATTCCCCCACCCCTACTATAAGTCTGTTGAGTGCAGAACATAATGTGTATGGTAGGATAATAATAGAAAGAGTTCGTGATATTACAGAATGTTTGGTTGGTGATGAGCAAGGAGTGTTGATGTGCATCAAGTTTGTATGATATCTCCGAGGCTGTTCATTCTCTTCACGGATGGAGTGATGAGAGAGGTGTAAATGCGATTGCTTGAAAGGGGATTGATTCTGGTGTGTGAAAGGAATAGGTGTGGTCTATCAAATCTGTTGTATGCTGATAATGCTGTGCTATTTGCCAAGAATAAATGTGATATGCAAGAGGCTGTTAAGAGTTTTGTGGCGGTGTGCGAGAGATAATTTTTGAAAGTGAATGTGGGTGAGAGCAAGTTATTGATTGTGGAGAGAGAGGGGAATGCGGACTGTCATGTGGTGGGGAATGGTGAAACTCAAAAGGTGGTAGAGTCTTTTAAGTTTCTGGGATGTGCATTGAACAAATGAAATACCAGTCAGATGAAATTAATAGTAGAGAGAAGAAAGGAAGAAAGGTGGCGGGTGCACTGAAAGCGGCTGTGAGAAAGCGGAGACTGGATCGGAGACGCTGTGAGATGTTTACATGAACGTGTGTTAGTACCGACGCTTTTGTGTGGGTGTGAAACACTGACATAGCATGAAAGGTAGAAGTCAAGAGTAAGAGTGGTTGATATGAATAACCTGAGGGGTATGGGTGGCGTCCGTCAGATTGATAGAGTAAGAAATTCAGTGGTTCCGGAAAGATGTGGTGTGCGGAAGTAAGTGGAAGTAAAAATTGAGGAAAGTGTGTTAAGGTGGTTTGGACATGTTGAAAGACTGGAATATGACAGAGTTTTGAAAAGAGTGTATTAGAGTGCTTGTGAAAATAGAAAGGACGAGAAAAAGGTGGATAGACATAGTAAATGATTGAGTGAGTAAGCGTGAACATGATCTAGGTCAGCGTTCATCAACCTTTTTTTTGTACTGCAGACTCCTTATCAAAATTTTGATATTTTTGGGACCCCCTCACCAAACATTATCTTTTGCATTATGATTAAGTAGCATATAGGCAAATTGAGGTACCCAGATTAGTATAGTTTTTTTAGTCTTCATTTATACTTCAAAGTCGGGGTAAAAATGTAATAAAAATGTGTAAAACTTACCGCTGTTCTGTTTACATAAAAAAAAAACAGCATAAAAACACGGAAGGGGCTCATTTGTGCTAAAAACACAGTTCATGAATTGGAAACGTAAGATGGTCGTAAAAAAACATTTATAAAAACTTCACTTTATTTTAGTTGAAAACACAAACGAAATATAAAATACATTTGTAGCTACATTATATATATATATATATATATATGCACACACTACCAGTCAAAAGTTTAAGTACACCCTAAAATATTCATAAATTTCAAATTTTGTTTAAAGTTTCTTATTCATTAACTAAGTTAGCATGACACAAATTCATAAGTACAAACATGGGAACTTAAATAACAACAAATCCGGACAATTTACCAAAGGCAAAGTCTAAATTTTAGATTCATCAAAATAGCCTCCTCTAGCAGCAATTACAGCAGAACAAATTCGAGGCATGCGCTCAAGAGAAAGAAGACAGTCTGGTGAAAGCTGCTGCCACAGCACTCTTGTAAGAGTTCCCAGAGCTTCTGAGCACTGGATGGCTGCTTGGCTTTCACTTGTCGATCCAGTTCATCCCACACTAGCTCGATGGGGGTTCAGATCCTAGGACTGTGTTGGCCATTCCATAACTGTGAGCTGACGTTGCCGTTCTTTCTGCTTCAGGTAATTTTGACACAGCTTGGAAGTGTGTTTATGATCGTTGTGTTGCTGCATTATGAACTGTTAGCCAACTAGTTGCAGTCCAGATGGGATGGCATGGCGCTGTAGAATGCTCTGATAGACACGTTGGTTCAGTATTCCAGTGACTTTGTGGAGATCTCCAACTTGCTACCCTGCAAAACATGCCCAGACCATCACACTTTCTCCACCGTGCTTCACTGTTGGCACAACATACTGCTGTGTCATTCTTTCACCCGTTCTGCGCCGCACAAATACTCTACGTTTGGATCCAAAAACTTTGAACTTTGATTCGTCAGTCCAAAGGACAAATTTCCACTGCTCAACAGTCCATTTTTGGTGTTTTTTAGCCGAGGCTATCCTTTTCTTTTTGTTCTGGAGTCTCAGCATTGGTTTCTTTGCTGCAGTTCGTCCTTTTAATCCTGCTTCTCTTAGTCTTCTCTGAACAGTTGATGTTGAAACTGTTGTACTTTTGGAGTTGTTCAGCTAGGCTTTGATTTCAAGTGCTGTGAGGCGTCTGTTGCGCAGAATGGTGACTCGGATATACTTGTCCTCTGAGTCTGTTGTGGTTCTTGGTCGTCCTGACCTTTTTCTGTCCTTATTTTGACCAGTTTCTTCGTACCGTTTAATGGCACAAGCAACCGCATTCACAGAAGCTTTTAATTTTTTTGCAATTTGCCTCAGTGATTAGCCCTTATTTCTCAAAGTTACAATCGACTGTCTTTTTTCTGTTGTTGACTGAGCTTTGGCACCCATTTTTGCTTTTTGAAACACAGAAATATACCTTAAACTACACAGTTAGCTCCTCTGCAACGATTTTATATGTAAAGACCTGCAGCGCATGTTAATAACTGAACACATGTATTAACATACTCCTGAAGAAACACACTACCCCAGTAAAGACTTTTAAACTGTTTTAGGACCTTTGTGCAGAGCTAATGGCATTAATTTTAGGTTGCATGCTAGACGTAAACTAACACATTTTGAATGCTATTTTGAAGAAGCTTCTGTGTTACAACACACTGCATAGAGCAGATGCACTGAAGTATGCAATATGAAAGCCAGGTAAGCAAATTCAACTCTAGCACCTGTTAAGTTTACATTTGAAGTTTATGTCATGAGCTAAGCAGCAGAACATTGGAAATTAGTAGGTGTCCTTAAACTTTTGACTGGTAGTGTATAAATATGTAAAAAACTAATGCGATTTTTGTTCTTGAGTTGACTGGATTCTAGTCAACTCACGGACCCCTTAAACGCAACTCACGGACCCCCTTTTGAGAACCGCTGATCTAGGTGATGCACGAGAAGTAGCTGCAAATAGGTTAGAATGAAGGAGGTTTGTTAGAAGTATATACGTTCGGGGCGCTGTCTCTTTTATTTTTGAATAAGCTTGAAAGCACCACCACGCATGGCGAGTGAAGCGGAGCAGGTATGAAATTTTGCCATATGATGGGGGTGGACGCTGGTCCATCAAGACGTCTGTGTGAATGTGTGTGTACGATTTACTTTCTGCCTTTTCTCCTTTTCACTAACTTTTGTACTTTACATTCGAGTTGTTTTCTGCTTTCTCACCCCAAATCCTTGAGAAATTAGCTTTTATAATGTATGTATACATGTATGTATAAAATAAAAAAATTATTGCCTAAGATATTATTTTAAAATACTAAAACCAACTGCTGAGGAAAAAAAAATATATATATAATATATTTATATATATATATATATATATATATATATATATATATATATATATATATACTGTATATATATATTATAGGGTGGCCCTTATTTTCGAAATTGCAAATTTCACCGTCTCACTCCCTAAATATATTCCATTTGACAAAAAAACAAAATGTGCAAAATCTCAAGTAATTATAAATATTCTTATTGGTCCCGCACAAGGACTCAAATTTAATTAATTATTGAAACATAAATACACGAATTTTTTATTAGCGTTCCATTATAAAGGCAAATAACAGCAGTTAAAGAACAGCATAAACTAAAATAGACATTGACTATTGATTAAGTAGAAACTGAACTGAACTAAACATTTTAGGACTGAAAGCATAGTAAATTTGGCCTAGTAGGGATGGTTGCTTATGAGGCCCCCCTAAATATTAATTGATTTTAATAAAACTTCTTTGGTACACGTTTTATACTAATAGGAAAAAAAATGCCGGGGTGAGACCCCCACATTTTGGCTGATTCTTATAAGTTGCATGAAGGGTGAGCTTTGGGGGGAGAGGAAGGATGACTTCCCTGAAAGGGGATGACCCTAACCTAAGAAGGTAAATCCTAACTTTGGGGAAGAAGGGAGGAGGGGCTCCCCTACAAATGGGTATCCCTAACCTAAGAAGGTAAACCTTAACCTAAGAGAAGAGAGACAGAGCATCCTTTCGCCTGGACCACCAGACGCATAATGGCCCAGCATCAGCTGGTTGGCAGGCTTTTGATTTAGAGAGGGTTGTCAGATAGCACTATTTATTTTAATTATTTATATGTGGAAGGGTTGCCAGATAGCACTATTTATTTTAATTATTTATATATGGAGGGGTTCCAGATAGCACTCTTTATTTTAATTATTTATGTATGGAGGATTTGCCAGAGAGCACAATTTAATTAACTTAGAAGACGTGTATATATATATATATATATATATATATTTATTTATTTATTATTAAAGGCAGTATTAAGAGAGTAATTCAATTGTTCCATTTTAGAAATGTTCAGTTATCCCTTATATGAAAATCAACAACCTCGCAGTTATTTCTATCGTTTATATACCCGTACAATAGGGTGGGGTGAACAATTTTTCAACTAATGCTTCACTGGTAACAAGGTGGATTGAATGATAAAAAAGAATATGAGAATTAACAAATTTTCAATTCATCCTAAGTACCCCATTTTTCCCCCCAAAAAATGGCCACCAGCCAGTCATTATACGCTTCATAACTCGAAAGGTATTCTTTTTACAAAAATGTTTGCTGAAGCCAAAATTATGTATTTCACATTTTCTACCTCATATAAATGTTTCAGATGTTTAATGAAAATTTTATTTTTCAGGTTTTTGTTGGATTTGGAATTGGTAATTTCTGATAATTAGTAACAAATATGGCTTCTGCTTCAAACGTTAGAGCTACAAGGAGTCAATCAAAACCACATTTTATATTTGGAACTGCACAAGAGCTTCCTCTTACAACATTGCCAACAAATAAACAGGTGGGCCAATACCATGTTCTTTTAAAAGAAGCCACTTCGGTGACTTCACATAACTCTGATATTTTCAACAAAATTACTGAAGATATACTCTCCATTTGGAGAAAAGCTTCAATTCCTGCAATAGCTGACAAATCAGTTTATATCAAATTAAAGCGGTTCATCGGCAAAGCAAATGATCTTAGTAGATCAAAAAGTAGTCAAAATGAGGGAAAATTTTAATGACACCTTGGAAGAATTATTCAATATCAGTGCCTATAATTGCCCTTTTATCTCCCATCAAAACTTTGGTTGTCCTGAGAGCTGCGAAGATGTTCACATAAGATGCACCTGTCGAAGAGAACTGAAGGTACCAAAAGAAGAGCTTCTGTTTTTGCAGGATCAGCGATCGACGCGTACAATGAAAATAGGGGGTGTTGATAAAGTCATGACAAAAAGAATTAAAAAACTGCAGTCTGGGAAATTGCGGACAGAAGAAGGAATGGTTAAAAGAAGAAGAGAAATGAAGGACTCTCATATTTTAACCGAAATAGAGTGTTTTTCAGATGTAGAGAGTACTCCCACACAATATGAATTAGACCCACATCAGAGTGAATCAGACTATGAGTCAGTTGCCATACAAGGTCAAATGACACTTCCATTGCCTACTGTAGCGATGGAAGCCGATAGATTTGGAATTTCAGATCGAGCAACAGCTACTTTGGCTTCAGCTGCTTTAGTTGATTATGGAGCGATCACTAAAGAAGATAGTACGCTTTTGATTGACAAGAACAAAATCCGACAGAAAAGAGAGAAAATGAGAAAAAGTTTGGTGATGGAGAGTAAAGCTAATCCTGCTGTCATATCTGCTATATTTTTGACGGAAGAAAGGACAAGACTTTGGTGAAGGTGGAAGAAAGGAAACAAATGGTACGGAGACTCCATTAGAGAGGAACACTATGTTTTGGTGTCTGAGCCAGGAAATGAATATTTAACCCATGTAGTTCCTTCTTCTGGTAAAGTTCAAGATATAGCTGATAGTTTGTTCTCATTCTTTCAAGAGTCAGCTCTTAATGAGAGCATTCTTCTCATAGGATGTGACAGTACAAATACCAACACAGGTGCCAAGGGTGGGATCATCCACCTCATAGAAAAAAAAATAAAGAAACCGTTACAATGGAGCATTTGTATGCTGCATACAAATGAACTTCCCCTTCGACACTTATTTGAACATTTTGATGGTAAAACAAAAGGTCCATGTTTCACTGGAAAAATCGGAGTAGCACTGAAAGAATGTGAAAAAATGCCTGCAGTCAATTTCAAACCAATTAGAGAAGGCATTGATTTAACACACATATCAGAAGAGGTTATCGATGATCTTAGCCACGATCAACAGTATTTGTACAAAATTATTGTGGCTATAAGAAGTGGGAATGTCCAAAAAGATTTGAAAAATACAAAACCCGGACCAATGAACCATTCTCGATGGCTGACATTAGCAAATCGTGTCTGCCGCCTATACATTGCAGAGAAAACTCTTTCATTGGTTCTTTATTCAATAATTTTCTTCATTGTTACAAATTATGGACCAAGCTGGTTCGATATCAAGAGTAGACCATATATATGGAATGGACTACATCACATATTTGGAGCAATTAAAAGATTTCATCTTCTTCCAAAGGATGTTCAGAATGTAGTGAAGCCTTACATTGCTAGAAACGCATATTTTGCTCATTGCGAAAATGTTCTGATAGCAATGTTATCAATACATCAGAACAGAAACGAAACACAGCAGTTGATTTCATCATGAACATTAGAACAAAGACGGAAAATGTGTCCAAAATCAGAGAATTTAAGGTTCCTGAGATAAATTTCAACGCAAACGCATGGGATGATATTATTTACTGGTCAAAAGAAATGCTGACTGAACCTCCCCTCACTATGGCGCTCACAAATATTGAACTCAATGCACTTAGGGTTAAAAAACTGTGCCTAGCCAATTATCCACTTTATTCACAAAGTGTCGAGAGGGCAATAAAACTTGTCACCGATGCGGCCTCATCTGTATATTCACAAGAATCCCGTGATGGATTTATAAGAGCAAGAATTGGTCTCGTTCATTGCTGCCATGTATGGAAACTAAGAATGAAATGACTTCACTTTTTGACAATTAGCTTTTAATTAGAGACTGAAATAATTCACCAAAATTTCATAAAAGCAAGCACTTCACGATTTTTGAAAAGGGATCTTTCTGGAATTGTTTTGATTATATGTTTCTGCAATTGTGGTAATAAAATGTCAATAATTTCTCTCGTTGATTAGTGTTGTTGTAGATTATAGTTTGAATATTCAAAATTATATAAGGTTATTAACTATTATCAAAATAATATACTTCGGTCATCAAAGAATTTTTCATTTATTTAGAAAAAAGTGATTTATTTGTGATATTTACCGAGGTAAATTTTGATAAAATTTAAAATTGAGAAAATAATTTATAAAAGGGCACTTTCTAATGTATTTTTTTTAATTTTGAATCATTTTTGTTCTATAGTGTCTTTTAATTGGATGCATATTTTTCAAGTTATAAGCATTTATATGCTTGACTAGCGGCCATCTTGTTTTTCTCAAAACTGCGCTAGTAGGGCAAAATTGATTTTTCTTTTATATCACTTTATGTCATCTATAGGTGAAGCAAATAAATATTCCACGAAGAATTGCGTTTCACCCACCCTACCGTACAATCGTTGGAATGTGTTGGGCAGGAGCGCTGGTAAAGCCACCATCGGCAGGAATGGTCAAAAAGTTTATAAAAATTCGTTCCCAACTGTATATATATATATATATATATATATATATATATATATATATATTATTGAAGGCAGTATTAAGAGAGTAATTCAGTTGACCCATATTAGAAATGTTTAGTCAACCCTTATATATATATATATATATATATATATAGATATAATATATATATATATTAATGGATCAGTTTCAGGCTAGTTCGTAGTGCCTCCAGCTACGAACGGCAGGAATGGTGAAAAAGTTTATAAAGAATCGTTCCCAGCCGTATATAATAAAAAATAAATCTACATTCAAAAATAATACTCATTTTACAAAGACTTGAGCAATTCTCTACTATTTATTTTACATAATTTGGATTGCAGTCGTTCCTTTCATTTCGTTAATGAATTTTACATGTACATTTCCAGCCTTAGCGGTTGCTGACCGCAGACACCTTTCAGCTTACATTTCATTACTACACTGTACATGTTGGAGTGTGGGACACAATAAACTTTTTCATGTAAAAGTTATTCCCAGAATGAATAAGTCCTCTATAATCTTCATTTAAATCCTTATATTCATTATATTCATACAGTACTTATATTTATATAATCTTTATATTCAAATATTCATTTTTACATAATAACCAAAATTGCCTAATGCGAGTTTGGATAAAATTTTGATTTGTTTTCTATTTTTGCCAAATAATTGGTGAATTGTTTCATTTTTTTTAATATTCCTTAATATATACTGTATACTCGTATAAGTATATATATTTAATTAATAGTTTCACTCACTCTTTGTACAATGGCTATAAACCTTTCATTACTGCATTTCTCTAATTCGTTTCTTCTAATTTCTCCCAATAATGACGTGTACTGTACGTACGAATTCAAAACTACGGCATATTGGTTATGAATTGAAGTATCGTATGGCATAAGTTGAATAAATATGACGTCATAAAGTAGCTTAATTCCCTCACATTTTCCATGCCTTGAATACTGATCATACCTTTAGTATTCAATGTATGGTAAATTCTTTAACATAATATTATTATTCGACCATATTCATCCATACGTCCATATCTTATCTTGATCGTTATCTCTTGTTAATTGCATTAATTATTCATGCATTGGACCTACCTATTGTCTACCTATTGTCTACTTATGCACTCGTACATGTCCGTTGATAGTCATGATTAAGTACATGATCATGATTACGTATATGGAAATACGACCAAATGTATTATTTTTATTTATTTTCTTTAAATTATTTAATTTCTCGCAATAGACCAGTAAATACTTATGCAAGTGCTCGGATTCCGCTGACAACTGCAAAAGCGAGAGCTTCTGAGGTAAAAACCCTCTCTCTTGCTTGCTTCTAATCCGAAAACATCATTATGTGTGTTATGTTATATATATATATATACATACCGTATGTGCCCATGTACTTTATGTTATACTCCTAACATCCTAATTGTCTATAACTAAGAAACACTGTAAAAAACTATAGTTAACTGTTTAATTGTAATTAACTGTAATAATTATATATGATGTAATTAATGTACTTTAATGAAACTGTAATTAACGATAATAAGCGAATGGGAATTAATTGGTAATTATAATCATAGTTGTAATAAACCAAAATTACAATGTACTCAGTGATGTACTCCGGATTGTACTCAATGTGCTGCTACGATATTATGTTACCATTTAGGAATATATACTCGGCGATATTATTATTTTTTTGTTATTTATTTTTTCGTTTTATTTTGAAATCTTTCAAAATTCTGATATGAGTTTAAATTATGCTTAACGTCCAAGAACTTTTTAGATCTCCAGTTAAAGGGGGGAACTTAACTTTCAAATGCATTCCCCAAAAATTTAAACTTATTTAATTCTTGTATTGTAAATTAAATCACTCCTGTGTTAGCAGCCCTTCAGCGAGGAGGTCAGAGCCCTCCTCGATGAGACCGAGGGCCTCCTCACTTTTAAATTCCGGCCTGATCCATGGTCGAAAGAGGTCGAACCTCTACCCCTGTAAATTCAGAATTAGAGTTCGAGGCTGAGCACTACCTGTACATTTTAGCAGTAAATTACAGTAAGAAACAGTCTTTATCTTCTCCTTCGAGCCTTGCTCTCTTCAGAGAAATTAGTCATTAAAATTTCCCGATACGTTATAAGAAGAATCCGGGAACCTTCAGAGAATTTAGTAAGACTCCCAGAATCCTCCGAACCACTGTAGAAGAACTCGGAGAGTAGTATAGAAGAAACTACTGCAAGTGACAAATCCGTTGCTGCCACCTAACCAGAACCCCCGTCGACTTTGAACCAACCCAGGCCATAGACGGAGGGGTTAACATATATATATATATATATATTATATATATATAATATATATATATATATATATATATATACAGGGCTATTTAAAATGATTCACCTGATTTCAAATGAGAATATTTTTTAATGTTACAAATACAGAGTGATTTGTGATACATCAACCAAAAGAAAAACTGTCCAAATTTTGTCTCTCACCTCATAAATGCTCTATGTGACTTCCTCTAGTTACACGAGCAACGTCGACACGATAGTCGAATTCCTCCCATACTCGCTCCAGCATGTCCGTTGTCACTGACTCTACGGCAGTAACAATGCGAGTTCGGAGCTCATCCAAAGATGTGAGCAACGGTGGCACGTACACAGTATCCTTAACGTACCCCCAAAGGAAGAAGTCGCACGGTGTAAGATCCGGCGACCGATTTACAGCTCGAAAACTGCAACACACAAAACGCCTTCTGCTGTGCGGACGCCATTTTCACACTGACTGTTTGTTGCTAGGCTAGGCCACGGCGTGACTTTGGAGCACTCTCGCGGCGATCTTGTAAAATTTAGAGATTTCCTGTTTCATGTGTTGTATGCCCAGTTGATGCACGGTTGATAGGTACGGAAGTATTCTCAGTTGAAATCGGATGACTCACTTTAAATAGCCCTGTATATATGAAAATTACTCCAAGAAAGTAACACGTGAATAATATTTATGATGAAAATAACCTCGAAGGAAAAGGGAAACACAGAATGGTGCTCAAGCGATTTCGTCTAATGACATCTTCAGGAACACTGAAATAAATAACAAATTCGAGACAAAAAAACTAAAAATAAAAATAAAATAGAAAAATACAAATTGTAGGAGCATACAAATTTGTAATTAAAAACTACCAGAGTTTTAGCACTTTGCCACTCTTGTCTAAATCCATTCTGAACGAATTCAAAACAACAGGATCAAGCGAAAACAGACCGTGGCTCATGCAGTGGCGGACCTACATTTTTGGGACCCTGAAGCTTGAACTGTTATGGGGGCCCCTTCGTCATCAGAGGGGGCTCGTTAGGATAAAGAGGTGAAAATCTGATTTTTGGTGTTAAAATGCACAAGCGAGACGAGTGCAGCCTGAATTGAGAATTTAGATGTCTTTTTATGGTTCCGATTGGCTCTAGCCTAAGGGCTGAGCTATAGAACTATTAAGCCGTGCACCAACGAAGAATTCGAGGATCCAGCTGCCAAAATGTAGACTATGAATAGATTCTGGCGAGCTCAGCGACCCATACAGCTGGGGGTTCGGGCGCTGCGAGCCCCCGAGAAAATTTTGAAATTTGACCAATTACAGGGGCATTTGGAGGCCATATGAAATGGGTATTAGAGCATATTCTAAGGTCAATATTAAGTACTTCAACCCATTGGCTTATGATTCTATCACTAAAATAGCCTTATTTTAATAACAAACACTTAAAAAAACTCCATCGATTTTGTTGAAAAATTCACTCATTAAAAAAAAAGTTGCTTCAGGGCCCCTCCTGGATTAGGGGCCCTGAAGCTTAAGCTTCATTAGTTTCATAGTAGATCCGCCACTGGGCTCATGTTAAAATTATTTGTAAGTTGAATAATGGCAGACTCAAAAATATTTCTATTGACAATGTTGCTTGAGTGAAACAAAATTGAAGCATTATTCCAATCAATACAGTGGGATAACTCTGACAAATGGACGAAAAGGGCACTGGACGACTGTCCCGTTCTAACGGACTATTGATGCTGTTTTACACGTGCGTGCAAATCCTTTCCCGTCTGTCCAATGTAAAAGGAATCACATTGTTTACAACCAATTTTAAAGATAATGCCTGAATTATTGGTAGGGCTATTTTTTACTATGATATTTTTCTCAATATTGTCATATGAAAATACTACATTAATATTCAAAAGTTTAAGTACATTAGCAACGCCTTAAAAGCCTGGGAAAAATGGAAGTACTAAAATATTCTTCGACAAAGTGGGGGGGTTATTATTCACACGATAGAAAGTTCGTTTTGCCTTGATAAGAGAAGGTTTTAAAAAAGCAGGTGGGTAACACAAATGACTTCCAATACTGTTGATTTTTTTCTAATTCGGCATCCATGTATTCAGGACTGACAAACCTAAGAGCGCGGACCATGTCCGGAGTAAAGTTGTACATTGGGAAAGCCCAGGTTTTAAGTTTAGTATTTATCGGAAAAAAACAAACAATTTGTCCTACGTACACTTTTAACCTCTACTAATTCTTCATCATCATGAAGGGCAATCTCGCTCTTATCCGCCTACCCAAAAAGCTTTTAGAATGTTTTGTCAAAACCCAAAGCTCAAAATATAATTTTCAAATAAATTTAGGATCAAGTAAAGATAAGCACCCCCAGCCTTCTTTAATCAGCCTTATAAGGCTAACTAACGAAAATATCACGACCTAACCTAACCAACCGTTAAGTCAACTGTACGCCCTTGACGATTGGTTAGGTTAGGTCGTGATATTTTCGTTAGTTAGCCTTATAAGGCTAATTAATGAAGGCGGGGTGCTTATCTTTACTTGATCCTAAATTTAACTCTTAAACATCACTCTCTATTAACATTATTATTACTATTTGTTATTTTTATTATTATTTTCCCATCATGTTTATACATTATTAAGAATTATTATATTTGAATTCGGAACATACATTATTTAATAGTATATATATATATAATATATTATATATATATATATATATATATATATATATATATATACACACCCTTTAATGTCAGAAGTATGGTACAGAAACACGAAAACTTCAGATCCACGATTGACTGAAATTTATTCTCAATATGCATGTACTAATAAGATTTTACTCTAAGTAATTATTCTCAAAGAATGCTTATAATGTTTATTGTCAATTTTAGTATACTGACATGAAAGTGCGAAATATTTATTTTATTATTTTAAGGCAAATACTATTTTTTAAAAAAGCAGTATGATTTCGGTTCTACACTTGTTAAAATCATTGAGTAGGACAGGGTGAGTGGCCGAGCCAACCCAACCCAGGCGTCAGCAACCGGGGACGAACCAGAGCCTCACCGCCCAGAGTCAAACACAGAACCGCTAAGCCACAGGGAAGGCTTTACTCAAAATAGTGCAGGTAATAATAATAATGATAATAATGATAATTCGGGGATGGGTCGCATTCATCTGACATAAGCGCCGTGCAACCCTCAGCGTAGGCTAATGACTAAATGAAGCCCTAATCTGATTATAACACACTCTGTACAGAATATTTGTGTTGTAGAATTCTTTCAAGTAAAAAGTCTAGTAAAAGAATGTAATATTTATTTGATTTTTTTTGTAGGGTTTAAAACCTACACAAACAACATTTTATTTATCATTTAATAGGAATATATATATATATATATATATATATATATATAATATATATATATATATATATATATATGTATATGCGCTTACTCTCATAGTTATATTGAACAATAAATTACCTGAAACTCAAACATTCCCTCTCTCAGCGAGGTTAAGCGACGTTAGGTGTGGGTAATAGTTCGATGGTTGATCGTTTTTCTCATACAGATAATGTAGACTCGTGGTTGAGATTTCCACATAAAGGTAAAGTTTCTTTGCATTATATAACTTAATAGTTGTTACGAAAGAGATTAAATAACCCTCGAACAATATATCTTCTTTCTTTTTTCTCTAAAAATCTTATATATTAATTATAAATACATTCAAAACTTCTCAAAACAGTGAAAAAAACTACGAAGTGAATAAACCAAATTTGATAAAGACACTTTCATTATTCGTGAAGGTGTCCAATCACAACGTGAAAGCCCGAAGCGTAGGTCCGATACTTTGGCTCTACGACAACTGATTGCACATACATATGACATATGAATGCTAAGTTACATTGCCTTCCAATCAGCAAGCGTTAGGGTATGATACAGTCGGGAATCATGCATATAAAAGGAAATATTTTCAGCAGTTATTTTACCAACGAATAATCACACATTCCCTCCGTAATGGACACTTCCAGTCAGTCACAACAACAACTTTACAGTTTACCAGAGCTATAAATAGATGGAGACCGAAGCGGTGGCTATAATTAGTCCTTTTAATGCATCCGATCGGAACGATTTATTTTCAACGCAAACCGTTGCTGACACTACATTGACGATCTGTTTTATCAAGCGGAAGAATCTACAGCTGAAATGTGAGTGTAAAAATTTTATGTACATGTATTCTTATTTTCTTTTGTGTGTCCTCTATTTAGTCGCGAACTTGTTATTTATTTTAGTGTTCCTGAGGATGTCATTAGGCGAAAGCTCTTGACATCATTCGGTGCTTCCTTCGTGGTTATTTCATATATATATACACACATATATATATATATATATATATATATATACAGGGTGTTTCAAAAGTCCCTCATTATTTTTAAAATTTTATTAAAATAGCAATTACAAGAGGAACCAAATGACAATTTGGTTGCTGAGTCTACGATTCATGAGAATTTTGGTGGCATCAAACTTGGCTTCATAAGTCTACTGGAAAGTCACTGGTACACCTCAACGTGGGCACCGTCTTTTTCGAAACAAGCGAGCCACCGTTTTACGCATTCTTGGCCGACATTGGACAACATTTCGGGAGTAACAGAAGCACACGCATTCCTGATCCGTTCTTCTAGTGTGGGGAGGACTCGCGGCTTGGTGGCGTACACTTTGCTCTTAATGTAGCCCCACAAAAAGAAGTCGCATAGGGTAAGATCAGGCGAGCGAGCAGCCCATTCGATGGGACCACGGCGACCAATCCACCGATCCGGGAACTGCTTATTCAGAAATGAGCGAACCTCACGCGAGTAATGAGCAGGGGCACCGTCTTGCTGGAAAATGACTTCTTGCATGTCAGCTACAGCTGACAGTTGGGGGATGCAGAACTCCTGAAGCATACGAAGGTAATTGTCTCCGTTGACGTTCACGGAATTTCCATCTTGATCCCGGAAGAACGGACCAATCAGCCCAGCTGAGGAGATGGCACACCAGACGACCAATTTCGGCGTGTCCCTTTCATGTTCACGGATCTCCGCAGGATTGTGAGTTCCCCAGATGCGGGTGTTGTGCCGATTGACGCGACCAGAAAGGTGGAAGAGAGCTTCGTCGCTGAACCACATGTGCTCCAGGATCGATGGGTCTCTTTCGTAGTGATGCAGCAGTGTCTCACACATCTCCACCCGGCAATCGTAGTCTTGAGGTTCCAGCTTTTGAACCACCTGGATCTTGTACGGATACAGCTTGAGACCACGCCGCAAAATCCGTTGGATAGATGTCGCGCTGATGTTCAGTTCCGCAGCAGCTCGCCGAATGGACTTTCCTTGACTCTGAGTAAACGCCTCACGGACAGTTTCGACATTCTCCTCACTCCACCCACTTCGAGGTCTTCCTGATCGTGATTTGTCCTTTACGGATCCGGTCTCCATATACTTCCGGTGGGTGGCGACGATGGTGTTCCTATCCGGTGCATAATGCTGTCCGTAGACTGCCCGGAATCGTCACTGCACTTCGACCACAGATTGAAAAACCTCCTGCCATGTAGCGATTTTACACCTCTGCTCTAGAGTCAGCATGGTAGCAGAAGAAAACGGAGCAAAACTTCAAATGTAGACTCAAAAAAATTCTCAACTACTGAGTAAGAGTTTACCACAAGATGAACGTCGTTGGTCGATTAGCTGCAAAGAAAATTGAAAATCAAATTAGTGAGGGACTTTTGAAACACCCGGTATATATGGACTGTAATAATATATTTTCAGCTCATTACACTTTCCTGTAAAACGTTTCATTAAAATAAAAGGTGTCCTCATTTTTAAATTATAGATTAGTTTCAATTAGTAATAACTAATTAATATAATTAATAATTAATATTTAAGAAAAGACCTTCAATATTATGGTAAAAGTTCTGTTTTGATCTTTCTATATTTATATTCATCCAAAAACGTTGAATATTTTACCTTGTAACAATCAAGACTCCTTTGTAAATGCTAATTAATTTTATAAAAATCCATAATAAGTTCATTTTGAAATGTGAAGTTATTCGTCATTTTCTCTTAATTGGACCACAAACCACGAACTTCACTGAGTGGTTCGAAGGTATTTGAGACTTCAACTTGCAACTCTTTGTAACTCTCTCTTCATATATATTTATAAATATATATAAATATATATATATATATATATATATATATATATATATATATACACACACACATATATATATATATATATATTTGTGTATATATATACAGGGTGGTGCAAAAGTCTGGACCTAGGCAATTTACTATATAAAAAATATCTTTCGATTTTTATAATAGTTTTTATAATTTAATTTTTGTTTATAATTTTACTAAATATTTTTCAGATTGTTACCCTATGGCAGAGAAGTTAACAATAGCAGAAAGAATAGAGCTTGTGCTTTTGTACGCAAAAGAAGGAGCCACCTCACGTTCAGTCGCAGATAGTTTTAATGCTAAGTACCCCGATAGGCGACCAATTCAACAAAGAACTGTCAGCAAGACTTTCGCTCGTTTCAAAGAAACGGGAAGCATCTGCGATCAAACACGTAGTGGACGAAGAAGAAGTTCAACTGATCCCAAAACATCTACACGGGTATGCAGGCATGTGGAAGGGAGCCCACGTAAGTCATTAAGGAAAGTATCGCAGGAAACAGGTGTATCAAGGCGTTCTATTGGTCGTATTCTCTCTACCAATCATTTTCATCCTTACAAAGTACGATTAGTCCAGGAACTACATGGGGATGACCGAGATCGTCGTATGGAGTACTGTCAGTGGTTTATGCAGCATAGACAGTTGGAAAAGCATATCATATTTAGTGACGAAGCAATTTTTTACTTAAACGGTTCGGTTAACAGACATAATGCACGCTTTTGGGCAACTGATAATCCACATTGGGTTGAGGAAGGACACGTGCAATACAGCCCAAGAGTTATGGTATGGGCTGCTATGTGGGGAGGTACGATAATTGGTCCATATTTCTTCCCAGACACTGTAACGGGTGAATCATACCTTAACTTGTTAACAAATTTCCTTATGCCTCGATTATACGAAATACCATTACAAAATCGGAGAGTTATGTGGTTTCAGCAGGATGGGGCTCCGCCACATTTTGCAAAGGTCGTTCGCAAATTTTTAGATGAAACATTTCCAGGGAAATGGATTGGACGACGTGGGCCAATTGAATGGCCACCTAGATCTCCAGACTTGACTCCTTTGGATTATTTCTTATGGGGACACCTTAAATCAGTGGTTTACGTTAACAAACCAAGAACAATACAAGCGCTAAAGGATAACATCACAACAGAAATTGAAGCCATAAGAACGAATATTACTATGCTTACAAATGTGCAAAGGTCGTGTGTCAACCGAGTAGAAAAGTGTTTGGAAGAAGATGGACATCAATTCGAACACTTATTGTAAATTCTGAACTACAGTAGAACGTTAAATTTAATATAATTTAGTCACTGGTGTATAGTTAATTAAATTTCATTTCATAATAAACTTCCTGCAGGCAACACTTTTTTTCCATATAAACCGCCTATGGGTCCAGACTTTTGCACCACCCTGTGTATATATATATATATATAATATATATATATATATATATATTTAGTTACGATAGAAGTGTTCTTCGGGAACCTTATCCTCAATAGGAATATGAAAACAAGAGATAGGACTCTCAACATTTATTGGCCAAACGCTTCGGTCCACTCATGGGCCATCTTCAGTGACTAAATAGAAGCATCTAAAAAAGAATCATGTAACTAAAGTAAATACAAATATCATAAATATACTGTGTAATAATAAAATCTAATACAATAAGTAAAAAAGTAAAAAAAAAACCTTAAAAAAAAATATCTGGATTATAAGAGAAAATAAAAGAAAGTAAAGATAAAACAGAAAAATACAAAATTTAAAAATTAAAAAAATTAAAAAAATTTTAAAAAGTTCAAAAAATTTAAAAATTTAAATTTTTTTGGAAAAGGACTGACCTGGAAGGTGAAAGCTGCAAATGACAAGTGGAGAGAAAGGAAAGAAGAAAAACAAGTTAGTGCGTTAGTTGCGTTAAAAAGGTGTTGGCTGGTTAAGAGGTATATAATTTTATCGAGGAAAGGCTGTCGTTTAATTCTGGATTTAATTTCTTGATAAAAAGGCATTCTAAAATTTTGAGATGATGCGAATTAGAAGCAAACAACAAAATCGCAAAGGAGTCCTGGGGGCACGGGTGGTCATGGGTCTCTGAATGATGCCGAATAGTAGAGGATTCAGGAGAGGAAAGAGGGCGAGAAGTTCGATAAGAAAAACCCAAATGCTTCGAAATCCTAAGTTTTAACTGGAGGGTAGTCTGTCCCATATAACGACTTTGGCAGGTCGCACATAAATAACAAAGTATCTCAAAAGCACGGGGAGGTGATCTTTATTACGATAAGCTTTTTGCTTCAGGTACTAGCCCAGGGTTTTTTTATGGCCTACCTAAGACCCATAAACCTGGAGTTCCGCTTCGTCCCATTCTTGCAGCCATAAACACTCCAAGTTATAACCTCACAAAATTTTTTGTCCCAATCATTGACCCTCTCACACGTAGTCATTTCACTTTGCAAGATTCATTTGAATTTGTCGATCGTGTCACCAAGTTGACGTTTAAGGATTGTTTCATGGCTTCCTTTGATGTTCAGTCTTTGTTTACCAATGTACTTGTTTTAGAAACTTGTGCTATTATTATAAATTCTTTGTTTGGTTCTACTAATGACATTTTGAGATTAAGCAGACAATTTTTTCAAAACTTTTAAAGTTATCAGTCCAGATACCATTTTCTTTTTTAATAAGGAACTTTTCCACCAGCACGAGGGAATGGCAATTGGTTCGCCCCTTGGTCCGTCCTTTGCTAACAGTTTGCTTTGTTTTCACGAGGAAAAGTGGCTGAGGGGTTGTCCGCTTAATTTTAAACCTATTTTATTTAAACGTTATGTAGATGATTGTTTTGTCATTTTTAAGCATAAAGATCAAGCCCCCTTTATTTTTGAGTTACATTAATACTAAGCATCCTAATATTAAACTCTCTATGGAAGTAGAACAATACAATAAAAGTTCGTTTCTTGATGTTACCATAAATAAACATAGTACAGGCTTCTCAACAAAAGTATATAGAAAGCCAACTACTACCCAACTCGGTACTAATTTTTTCAGCAATATTCCACTTAGATTTAAGCTGGCTAGTATTAAAAGTCGTACTTTTAGAGCCTATCACTTTTGTTCAAGTTGGTCTTTATTTGACTTAGAAATTCAGTATCTTAAGAGATTTTTTAATTATAATTTTTATTGCACTTCGACTATTGAGACTTTAATTTCAAAAAATTTAAATAACTTATATTCGTCCAAAATAATTCAGTGCTCGGTTCCGAAACAGAAGGTTTAACTTAAGTTTCCTTTTTTAGACCAACTAACTTTTCAACTTCATAAAGATGTCCACTCTATTTTGGACAGCCACTTCCCTCAATGCGACTTTATAATTATTAATTCTAATTCTAATTCCCTGCAATCCTTTTTTCGCCATAAAGATCACCGCCCCGTGCTTTTGAGATCCTTTGTTATTTATTTATATACATGTGCGACCTGCCAAAGTCGTTATGTTGGGCAGACTGCCCTACAGTTAAAACTTAGGATTTCGAAGTATTTGGGTTTTTCTTATCGAACTTCTCGCCCTCTTTCCACTCCTGAATCCTCTGCTATTCGGCATCATTCAGAGATCTATGACCACACGTGCCCCCAGGACTCCTTTGCGATTTTGTCGTCTGCTTCTATTTCGTTTGATCTCAAAATTTTAGAATTTTTATCAAGAAATTAAATCCAGAATTAAACGACAGCATTTCCTCGATAAAATTATATACTTCCTAACATTCAACACCTTTTTAACGCAACTAACGCACTAACTTAAGTTTTTCTTCTTTCCTTTCTCTCCACTTGTCATTTGTAACTTTTACCATCCAGGTCAGTCATTTTTTTAATATTTAAAATTTTAAATTTTTTTGAACTTTTTAAAAAAATTTAAATTTTTTAATTTTGAAATTTTTTTTTTTTTTGTTTTATTTTTACTTTCTTTTATTTTCTCTTATAATCCAGATAGTTTTTTTTAAGTTGTTTTTTCTTTTAACTTCTTTACTAATTGTATTAGATTTTATTATTGAACATGTACAGTATACTTATGACATTTGTATTTGTTTTAGTTATATGATTGTTTTTTAGATGCCTCGATTTAGTCACTGAAGATGGCCCCTGAGTGGACCGAAACGTTTGGCCAATAAATGTTGAGTCGTATCTCTTGTTTTCATATTCCTATTATATATATATATATATATATATAAGTTTATGGGAGTATATTTTATAGGCAAAGAGCGGGAATCATCGTAAATATTATAATGATCAAGATTCTTTTCGAAGTGTTAATTATTTTTATAAAATCCATAATAATCACATTTTGAAGTGTGAAGCTATCCGTCAGGGGCTCGGGTCCCAGTGTCGAAAGGCTGTGCCCAGCTATTCATCCGTCCTCACAAAAAGGAATGTATCAGAGGAAATGTGAATGATTAGACTTACTGCTTATTATTATTCTACATTTCTCTCAAAGGCGACGCAAATTTCTACTTTATGTATATATTCCGAATTCATTTCAATTAACTCGAATGATATAGCCGCGTCAACAGACGATCCCTGCAAATTAAAGTATCTGTTTTAGAATTATTAAAGTTGATATTTATGAGTATATATATATATATATATATATATATATATATATATATATATATATATATATATATATATATACACTCTGTGTGTATTTATGATGGAAAACAAATGGATTTTTATTTATTAAAAAAATATTCAGAAAAATGTATGAAATAATAAAATTAATTTAAAAATTTCTGTCTACAATCTATCCTTTCTCGTTAAAGGACCGATGAGGAGCTAAATCGTGTTATAGAATATTTTCGTAATAGTTTTGAAGAAACGCAAGTCGTGGACAGTGACCTGTATTGGGAGGTTGAAGTATCGCAGTACAGTGATTGTCGTATCATCGATGAAGTAATGTAAGCTTTTCTTTTTCTTTTATTTCGGCTAAGAACAAGATGCAGTGTATTTTCTTCAATTTATTAAATGGTAGAATCATAAGGAATGTTTTATGAAATAGTACAATTTTGATATTCAACTTAAATTAGTTACAGAATTAGCATGAACTATATTTTAAATAAGCTATAGAGCAAGGGTGGCCAAGTTTCCTGTACCCAAGAGCCACATACGACGCTTTTCAGATGTACGAGAGCCGTAAAATATTTTAAAAAGAATTTAATTATTAAAAACATATACATATACATATAGTTATACTCACATTATTAAATTGTTTAATTACACCTTGTAGAAGGCTTAGTTTGGGTCTTCATTTTGGCTGTTAATGCTTTAAAGTCTGGCTGATGTGATGTTAAGGCGGTATGAAGAAGCTCAGTCAGGTGTTCGTTAGTGAGGGCAGCACGATGTTTTGACTTTACAAACTTCATTACCGAGAAGAGTGCTTCACAGCAATAAGTTGTCCCAAAAACTGAGATGAGTCGGAAACTGGTTTTCCTGAGGTGAGGATATTTTGCCTCTGGTAGCTATATATATATATATATATATATATATACATTTAACTGCAAACACGCAGTATAATTAACGTAAAGAACGACGCTTGTATAGGAGATATTCCGCGCAAGACGGCATTTGGAAGAGTGAGGCCCATGGTGTAATGGTTATCGCATCTGACCGGCAATCCGAAGATCCCGGGTTCGATTCCCGGGTGGTTACCTCATTTTTTCATTTGTTTCGTTCAATCTCTCTCGTCTTGCGCGGAATATCTCCTATGCAAGCGTCGTTCTTTACGTTAATTATACTGCGTGTTTGCAGTTAAATGTATATAATGTTACGGCATGCGGGAGGTGCCCCCTTGGGGCATTGGTTTCTGCGAGTATGTAGAAGAATTACGGCATTTGTAAGAGTGAGGCCCATGGTGTAATGGTTATCGCATCTGACCGGCAATCGGAAGATCCAGGGTTCGATTCCCGGGTGGTTACCTCATTTTTTCATTTGTTTCGTTCTCTCTCTCTCGTCTTGCGCGGAATATCTCCTATACAAGCGTCGTTCTTTACGTTTATATATATATATATATATATATATATATATATATACGCGTAAAACATCACACAATACATCGAGTGCGCAGAAACGGGAACCGTGTTTTATCTGCCTGCATACCATTTCGTCATTCCGCTGAGGTTAAAGTAGTATATTCTTTCCTTATTTTTAAAATAGATGACTATCCAATGAATCCCTTCGTCACCAATAACATGTGTTCAGAATAATTGCGCCACAGTCTCTCGTATCCGGGATCTTCAATGTTTCATTCTTCGCAAACACACCGATAAATTTGGAGGGTGTGATTTGGTCACTTACATTACTCTCTGGAGTGTATTCGCATCCATTTTAAAAGTCAGTGAATACACTCCTGAGTCTGTCAATTTCTATTATGGTCTAAGATTCGAGGTATACTAGTAAACTAATAGGAGCGTCTAGCGGTTTGGAGAATTCCAATGTGACTGAAATGTTTCCACTCTGCTGTGGACTTAAGTGTGTATTTACACTAGCAGGAAAGTCAGGAGTGATTTCAAACGGATGAAATGTTAAATTGATCGATGAATTCTTTCTGTGTTACACCAATTCCTAATTCATCACAAACACCGGCGTTATATGCAAAATTACTCTAAGCTCTCAAGCAAAGCGGGAAAACAGCGTCTGATGAATAATCCGCTTCCAATGTTCCCCCCAACGCTATGCCATTGACGTATAAAGTTATATTTTTGAGGCCGAAATTCTTGAATTTAAAGGCGTTCTTTTTATATTTCCCATTCACAGAAACGTGTTCCTGGACTCCAATTAATAACCTTTTAGGAAGAGCTCCCAGGACGATGTTTTCTATCTGTTTCGATCCCAACCCTGTGGGTACCGTGTATAGTTTGATCTATACTCTGTTAATTGGGTATTTTACTGTGGCATGTAGTAAATTTTTTTCAATTTGTAACTGTTTAGTCGAACTTAATTTCACACGGCGTTCGCGAAGGCATGTTTCCATAATATGAATCACAACGGGTTTTGTGCCCTCTTCTTGATCAGCTCCCAGATTTAAACAGATCTCAGGATTCGTGCGAGTGAGCTTTATTTTCATATCACAATCAGCTTCAACTGGAATGTGAAGTCTGTATTGTAGTAATGTCTAATTAATAATTAAATGTTTGTTTATAAGAATTTAATAATGTTCAATTAAGTTTGTTACATAAGAAAATAAAAATGGTTTATGAAATTAAAAATATAAAAATACAAGTTGGCAACACTAACAATCTGCCCATGCGCAGGCTGGGCAGAAATGCCTCAGTTATCGGACGGCCTTTGTCCTAATAAGGTGTTTTTTTGGTATTAAGATGTTTTTGCAAATTTTGAATATTTTTACGTGTCTCTCCGACTAAAATGTTAACTTTAATTCTCCCCTCGCATTACCCCGTTTACCTAAAAGCGTTTCGGTATAAATAAAAGTCAGCTAAAGAATAAGTAAAGAGTATAATTAATCCAACAGTCTTCTGCATTATTCGAAAGTGAAACGGCTCAACCGTCAGCCGCGTCCGTATAAAGACACAGAGAAAACAAGTGATAATAGAAAGAAAAGAAAATAATGAATTATAAAAGAGAAGGAATGGGAATCACTACATTATTTTGGTGGGAAGCGGTTGCCCTATTACATTCAAATAAGGGCATTCTCACGTACTCGGCTAGCGCTTTATACTGTATTTCGGTTAAATTTTTGCTCTCCGTTTTATAGTCTTTATAAAATTAATAACTATTCTGTTTCGGTACTTTAAACAGTAAGACGCATTGTGTACCCTATTTGCAAGCAAATTCCGATTCCCAACTATATTTCAAGATGGCGCCTCCCTTTCGAAATTCTCCACGTCCCTTCCGAAATTTCGCGGTCAAAATTTTCAGTCGTTTTTTTTTCTCTTCTCCTTGGAGTCACTGTTTCAACCATTTCAACTAAATGGTTGTGAGTCGTTGTTTTTTCTTCTCATGGAGTCAGACTCTGTTTCGCCGCTCATTTTATTCAGTCGTGGAGAGAGACATTTAAAATTTGAAATGGCCGCCCGATGACTCATTTCTTTTTTACTTTCCTCTTCAACTTTTATTACTCTTTATACAGCCTGCCTATTTTGTGTTTAAAAATTGTTCTGTGTTTATGTTTTCAGCATTAGAAATAATTTTGTTAGTATTAATAATACAATAATAAGATAATAAGTAAATAATATTCATACTTATATGAGAGTAAATTATTTTAGTTGTGATAAAATTATTACATGCAATTTAATATGGTCGATTTCAATGGTTTGTTCGAATATTGTAACGCATTTCTAGGTCATAAAAATATATATGTACTGTGTGTGTGTGTATATATATATATATATATATATATATATATATAGTAGAGCATTGTAAGAGATTAAATAAGTGAGTAATAAAATTTTCCAGTATCTAGTAGGAAGTTTTTAAGATTGTTCTTCGACGGATAATGGAGTTTAAGGTTTGCAGGCGACACATGACTATCATATGTGTATACTTTTAAAGATTGCTTTGTAGTTTAACTAAGTTCGCTTTTTCGCTTTTCGCATTCTAGTTTAAGGTGGATCATTGTACTTTTAGGTTTAAAGTCGAAAATAATCTTTAAAGACACTAATTTATACTGGGTCAAATTCGGACTGCTTGAGTTTACACGCTTGCCGTATATAAATTGTGTGAGACCTCAAAGTAAGCTAAATTTGTTATACAAAGATAAAAATTTGTTTAATCGAAATACAAGGATTGTTTTCGTAAATTCTTTTGGTACATTAATTTCTGGTTTTGAATTTTTCTATATATTCATTCATTTTTATTTTATAGGTGGTCTGGCTTTCTGTTGCCTAATTTTTTCATTTTTTTCATGAGTTTTAATGAAAATTCCAAGTAACATTTTGTACGGATAGGGTGGTTAAATTTTTATTCTGAAATTATATTTTACTAGCAAAAGATCGGCGCTATGCGCCGATTTTTCTAGATCTGCGGTGCTTGGACCTTCGACCCAGACTAAATTGTGGGCCTAAGCGTATTTTATTTTGAACATCAATAGCCCTTTATCTGGATATCGTTCCCATTCCTCTCACCTTGGGCCTCAGTAACTGGGGTGCCTGTGGCCCTCCAATTGCTGGCGAACCAATTATTCGGTCAATAAAACTACAGAAAAGAACGCAGCCATGAAAATCTAAAACTTCACAAATCTTGATACGATGAACTCGGATGTGAAGCTCAAGATTTTCATGACTGCGTTCTTTTCTATAGTTTTATTGACCAAATAATTGAACCGACAGTAATTGGGGGGTCGCAGGCCCCTAATTACTGGGGGTTCATTTATTTGGTCAATAAAACTATAGTCATGAAAATCTTAAGCTACACAAATATTGACACAATGTGAAGCTCAAGATTTTCATTGCTGCGTTCTTTTCTATAGTTTTATCGCGGTGCTGGGGGCCCTCGGGCCCAGTAATTGGTGGTGGTGGTGGGGGGTGCTGGTCACACATATATTTTCGTTCATTACTCATCACCCCCATCCACCATACGAAGTTTGATCGAAATCGGTTCAGAAACGCAAACGTTTTTTCTGCGGACAGACAGGTAGACACATTTTTGCTAAATTATAATAGTAATGATGCCCGATTAGGTTAATTAAATGGCCGGTTAGGTCAACTGAATGCCCGATTAGATTAATTGAATGCCCGGGTACGTTAATTGAATGCCCGGTTAGGTTAATTGTACACCCTTGACGATTGGTTAGGTTAAGTCATGATATTTTCGTTAAAGCCAACGAAAATATCACGACTTAACCTAACCAATCGTCAAGGGCGTACAGATGACCTAACCTGGCATTCAATGAACCTAACCGGGTATTCAATAATTTTACCATAGGTTTCGTAATGATCTTGATGACGTCATTTAATGTTTTGAAATTAATTATTTAATTTATTAACACCCACGTGCACAACCTCGGGACCTAATCAATATGTGTGTGAAGTTTCATGTTTGTAACTGCTTCCATTTTGGAGTTATGGCTGATGGCTGGAACACACACACACACACACACACACGTCTTTTTATTATTATTAATATTTTAAAGTGGGGAAAATAAATAATTTTCTAAAAATGATCTTCAACTATAAAAGCGCATCTAATCAGACAACTTAATTAACGTATTTCTATGACAACTAAAAAATAGAATGATAAATCAATATCCTATCAAATTGTTTGTGTACACGTAAAATTATTTGTACAAAAGCCACAGTAATAAAACGGACAAAAGTCACGGTAAATAATTTCGAGTGTGGCTCGTTTAACTTTAAACTCGTGTTTATTTAAATTGCCCGTTTTAATTATGTAATTTTATGTATTGAATCGATAAAGAAATCTTTTGTGAATCGAAAAATGTTAAAATTATAACAAATATCAAAATATTTTGTATAAAAATCATTGAATTTTAAAAATGCATGTTTGTTTTTAGTTTTTTGCAAAAAGTTCATCATGAATTTTAAAAATATATACTTTTTTAAATTGAATCGATAAATAAATCTTTTGTGAATCGAATGATATTAAATGTTTAGTAAATATTGACTTATTTTGTGCCAAAATTATGATTAAAAATGAAAAATTAAAAAAATGCGTGTATAGGCATGGGAAGAACTGTACCCCTAAAAGGGGGGAAGGAATTATGTTAGGGAATTTTTTTTTAGCATGGGCACTGCACAATAAAAAGACGCATCGAATGGTGGAAACCGCATTGTTCTACACCAATTGTAGCGACCTGTAGGTGTGCGGAAAAAAACTGTTACATATATATATATATATATATATATATATATATATATATATATATATATAAGGCTTCATTTCTGAAATAGTATATTAGACTAGCAAAAGGTCGGCGCTACGCGCCGATTTTGCTAGATCTGCGGTGCTTCGGCTGAATTGTGGGCCTATGGCGTATTTTATTTTGAACATCAGGAGCCCTTTATCTGGATATCGGCCTTCCAGTTACTGGCAAACCAATTATTCATTCAATAAAACTACAGAATAGAACGCAGCCATGAAAATCTAAAGCTTCACAAATCTTAATACAATGAGCTCGGATTTGAAGCCTAAGATTTTCATGACTGTGTTCATTTCTATAGTTTTATTGACCAAATAACTGAACCGACAGTAATTGGGGGCCCTGCGGCCCGCCAAATCATAGTTTTCATTGTTTCGAGTGCATCAATAATATTGTTAGAGTGTTCCATTAGTTGTGATAAGCATGATCTTCCTGACCGGAATCGATGTTGGTTATCATTTTTTTTCTGAGTTTCCCCATTAACCCCACCCACTCCCACATTACCCCACCCCTCTCCCCCAATACCCCCTCCCCCACCCCTCTCCCCATTTACCCCACCAATTTTTTTTCTGAGTTTCCCCTTTAACCCCACCCTCACCCCATTACCCCACCCCTCTCCCCCAATACCCCCTCCCCCATCCCTCTCCCTCAATACCCCCTCCCCCAACCCTCTCCCCCATTTACCCCCACCCTTCCCCCATTACCCCCAAGGGGGGAAGGGGGCTGGCACCTTGCAAAGGATTTACTTTAATTTTTTTTTGGTTACATATATATATCGCATCTATTTTTCTGAGTTTCCCCATTAACCCCACCCCCTCCCCCATTACCCCACCCCTCCCCCATTTTGTGCCAAAAATATTATTAAAAATGAAGAAATGGGAAGAACTGTACCCCTAAAAGGGGGGGGAAGGATTTATGTTAGGGAATTTTTTTTAGCATGAGCACTGCACAATAAAAGGACGCATCGAATGGTGAAAACCGCATTGTTCTACACCAATTGTAGCGACCTGTACGTGTGCGCAAAAAAACTGTTACATATATATATATATATATACATACCACGTGACCACAAAAATTGTCCCTGTTTTTAATCGCTTATTACTCAGTCATTATTGCAGCTTCACAAATGAAATAAAAAGCATTCGAAAGAGAACATTTTAAAGTTTTAATTTATTCTACATGTGTTCAAAGTGACGTCCCTGGACATTCTTACATTTCACACAACGGGAAAGGAAGTTATTTATTACATTTTCCAAAACGCTGCATTCAATGGACTGTACACTCTCTACCACCGCTTGCTTTAATTCTTCGATAGAGGATGGCTCTTGCCTGAATACTTTGTCCTTGACAAATCTCCAGAGAAAAAAGTCCAAAGGTGATAGATCGGGAGATCTTGCGGGCCAGGGAAACTGCGAGCGATGAGAAATGAATCTTTGTTCAAAAAATCTTGTTAAACATTCCAGTGATTGCCTAGTTGTGTGGGCTGTTGCTCCGTCTTTTTTGACCACAAAAATTGTCCCTGTTTTTAATCGCTTATTACTCAGTCATTATTGCAGCTTCACAAATGAAATAAAAAGCTTTCGAAAAAGAATATTTAAAAGTTTTATTTAATTTTTTCGATATCCTGGATACGAAATCAGTACTTACAAAAAAATGACAGTTTTATCCACCACAATCATGGGTTATTTGTCGGACATGCAACGTGTTTTCATCGCAGAAGAGATGATCAAACATGGCTCGGTAGTTGCCACCCAACGGTCTTTCAAACGACAATACGGTCAGCAAAGGACCATAGATCCTAAAACGATTCGCAGGATTTTCGCAAGATGGAAACATCACGGCTCAATCAAGAACATGCATAAAGGCAACTTTGGGCGCAGCAAAGGTGTGCGAACCGCTGAAAACATTGATTCAGTCGCAAATCAGCTTGAAACGGATATCCAGGATATCGAAAAAATTAAATAAAACTTTTAAATATTCTTTTTCGAAAGCTTTTTATTTCATTTGTGAAGCTGCAATAATGACTGAGTAATAAGCGATTAAAAACAGGGACAATTTTTGTGGTCAAAAAAGACGGAGCAACAGCCCACACAACTAGGCAATCACTGGAATGTTTAACAAGATTTTTTGAACAAAGATTCATTTCTCATCGCTCGCAGTTTCCCTGGCCCGCAAGATCTCCCGATCTATCACCTTTGGACTTTTTTCTCTGGAGATTTGTCAAGGACAAAGTATTCAGGCAAGAGCCATCCTCTATCGAAGAATTAAAGCAAGCGGTGGTAGAGAGTGTACAGTCCATTGAATGCAGCGTTTTGGAAAATGTAATAAATAACTTCCTTTCCCGTTGTGTGAAATGTAAGAATGTCCAGGGACGTCACTTTGAACACATGTAGAATAAATTAAAACTTTAAAATGTTCTCTTTCGAATGCTTTTTATTTCATTTGTGAAGCTGCAATAATGACTGAGTAATAAGCGATTAAAAACAGGGACAATTTTTGTGGTCACGTGGTATGTATATATATATATGTAACAGTTTTTTTGCGCACACGTACAGGTCGCTACAATTGGTGTAGAACAATGCGGTTTTCACCATTCGATGCGTCCTTCGATGCGTCAAATCTGTGAGACGACTATCAGCTGTGACAGGAATCAAACGGGAGAGCATTCGGAAAATAATCACGTTGGATTTGAGAATGAAGTCATTCAAAATTATGTGTTTGCAACAGCTTAGCGAACAACACTACCAGCGTCGTTTGATGTTTTGTGAACGCATTGAAACAATAATTGAACAAAACCAGATAAGATTAAGTGACATAATATTCAGTGATGAATGCCACATCTATCTCAATGGTTTCATCAACAGACAGAATTACCGGTGTTGGTCACAAAACAAGCAAAATATACACTTGGAGAAACCTCTGCATTTACGAAAAGGTACTGTCTGGTGTGGTTTGAGTAGCAGCAGGGTTTATGGTCCTTACTTTTTTGAGGACCCAGAGACAAGGAGACCGCTTTCAGTAACTTCAGAAAGATATGTAGAAATGCTGAACACTGTTTTTGAACAAGAAAACTGCAGTAACAAGTGGTTTCAGCAAGACGGAGTAACAGCCCACACAACTAGGCAATCACTGAAATGTTTAACAAGATTTTTTGAACAAAGATTCATTTCTCATCGCTCGCAGTTTCCCTGGCCCGCAAGATCTCCCGATCTATCACCTTTGGACTTTTTTCTCTGGGGATTTGTCAAGGACAAAGTATTCAGGCAAGAGCCATCCTCTATCGAAGAATTAAAGCAAGCGGTGGTAGAGAGTGTACAGTCCATTGAATGCAGCGTTTTGGAAAATGTAATAAATAACTTCCTTTCCCGTTGTGTGAAATGTAAGAATGTCCAGGGACGTCACTTTGAACACATGTAGAACAAATTAAAACTTTAAAATGTTCTCTTTCGAATGCTTTTATTTCATTTGTGAAGCTGCAATAATGACTGAGTAATAAGCGATTAAAAACAGGGACAATTTTTGTGGTCACGTGGTATAAGGCTTCATTTCTGAAATAGTATATTAGATTGTGATGAGTGTTTTTGTTTAACAGTGTAATAATAAAAAATGTTTTTTACGTCCGCGCGTTTGCATAGAAAATGTAAAAAAAATTGTTCCACAATGTACTGCAGTTTAATTCGGTTAGGTTTATTTTATAAAGGTTCCCTTACAACACAAACCGAACACTCTACATTATGCAATGATTTGTTTTAATTTTTGTTTACGTAGTAGGTTTTGCTGTAGTTTTAGGTTCAAAATATCTATTCTTATTTAGAATAACGATGTAAATTTGTTAAATTTGGTTAAATTTTTATTCTGAAATTAGATTTTATTGTGATGAGTGTTTTTTTTTAACATTGTAATAATAAAAAATGTTTTTTACGTCCGCGCGTTTGTATAGAAAATGTAAAAAAATTGTTTCACTTTCACAATGTACTGCAGTTTAATTTGGTTAGGTTTATTTTATAAAGGTTCCCTTACAACACAAACCGAACACTCTTCATTATGCAATGATTTGTTTTAATTTTTGTTTACGTAGTATGTTTTGCTGTAGTTTTGGGTTCAAAATATCTATTCTTATTTAGAATAACGATGTAAATTTGTATTTAGTTTCACTTGAAAACGATAAATTACTGGAATTCTTGTGATTTATAAACCATACTGAGTTTTGTGTTGAAGGAGAGTTGTCTCTCAGATGTAAATTGTGAATTACGAGTTTTCTTCCTATGAAATTTAGCGCTGCAGGTTGAAATTAATGTAGTAAGGTACTTTTCGGTATTAATATTTAAACATTTTTATATTTAATTCTGTTTTGGAAAATTGTTATTTTTTTAAACTTCATTTGGGTTTACTCGTGCAATTGAAACTTTAGCTTGAGTGTTGACCAGAAATGGAGCCTTTTAGATGGCCAATAACGCTTTTGTGGTAATATATGTGTGCTCCCCACAAAGTGTAAGCTGGTTCATTGATTATCAGGAATTGATGACATGAAGTTCCTGGGTTTCATTTTTGTCTTTTGTATTTAAATGTATCGACGTGATTTCTGAAGGTAGTTTGGATAATAATATATTTTAAATTATAATAACAGTTACTATGTAGTGGCGCTTTTGTTTCTACTATGCAGTATTGTTTCGTTGCGTTTCCTGATTTTTTATTATCTTCTCCGCCGTAACTGCCATAAGTGACCTTATTGGTAGCTTGGTGTGATCAAATTTTTGCGAAATTTTGAGAGATTTGTCATTGTTTCCCGTAAATTTGGCCAGAGCAAATTATAGTTATTGTTTCGAAGTGGTGTCGAGAAAATTCGGTAAATTAAATATGAAAAAGTGATAATCAGTAGCAGTACAAACTTTGATATTTTTTTGTCAAAATTTCGAGAGGCTCGATTTGGAAGCAACTAAGTTGGATCTGAATTCCATTTATTGAGTTTAGTTGACCCGATTTAGGTGATCGATCACCGATGAGAGAGAGAGAGAAGAGATGAGAGAGAGAGAGTGAGAAGAGAAGAGAAGAGTGAGAGAAAAGAAACCGAATGCGCAGTGACTTGGTGCAGGAAAGTTTCGGTCGAAGATGGTCTACTGGTATTTTTCGGACAGTCCTGGTCACGCTGCTCGATACTTCGCTAAATATGTGTTTTAGCACTCGGTAGGCAAGCCACGAGAGTTTGAACGAGTGTTCAAGGCTTTCCTGTCCATACAGACATACAGTAGGTTCGTTGTGAAACCGCCTAGGCGAAGTGATCGTTTGATTATTGCCATTAAGAGAGTCCATCAGCTGGACGTAGGAAGAGCAGCGTTCACCGACAAAAGTCGAGATGAGAGAGGCGAGTTTCTTCGTCGACTTCTAGAATTGCAAATTCCGTCCAATTCCGGTGCGTGGTTCCATTTTTAGTATATCTCCACGCCCTGATCCTCTTAGAATTGGAAGTCTCTTTTTTTTTCGCCAATTTGGAGAGAGAACGGAGCCTCAAGCGTGCTGACCTGTTGCATGGTGGTGCAACCCTTTCCATTCTTGCGAAGTAAGCAGGAGAGCTGCGTTTGGAAAAATAAGAAGTCCGTTGTCAACTGTGCGGATTGTGATCTAAACAACGTCCAGCAATTAATGTACTGATTATTATGTAATGAAATTATAAGTGAAAGGGTACGATTATTGCCCATATTTGTTTTATGTTTCGTGAAATAGTATGTGCGCTCTGGTCAGTATTTTATATAAACTTTTCTTGTTCTTTCTATGTTGCACTGATAGTAACTGTATAACTTTATAAATAATTGTTTCGAATGTAAAGCGATCTTGATGAGAAATCGCTGGAGTAGATTGTGAACTTCAAATGTGTTGTAACCAGTGTTCAGAAAATTATCCGTTATTTTTCACGTAACAGCTTTGTTACAGGTTGTAAATTTGATTATTAATGTGAAGTGTTATTTTATTCAAATGTTATGAAAACTAAAGTTTTTTTCGATTTTTATAAAATGATACAAACTATCTAATGTGTGGAGTTTGTCAGTGAAATGATTTCTTGTCTATTCTAACTTTGAATTTGTTAAAGAAACAAAAAAGAAAAAAAGCTGCAAAATAATTAAGTGTGATGAAAAAATACATAAATTTGTTAAAAGATATTAATAAGTTTTCCTAGTGTAAAATTTATTTTCAAGGGGGTGATGCGAGTGTAGTAATGTCTAATTAATAATTAAATGTTTGTTTATAAGAATTTAATAATGTTCAATTAAGTTTATTAAATAAGAAATTAAAAATGGTTTGTGAAATTAAAAATTTAAAAATACAAGTTGGCAACACTAAAAATCTGCCCAAGCGGAGGCTGGGCAGAAATGTCAGTTATCGGACGGCCTTTGTCCTAATAAGGTATTTTTTTTGTATTAAGATGTTTTTTGTAAATTTAGAATATTCTTACGTTTCTCTCTCCGACTAAAATGTTAACGTTAATTACCTCCACTCGCATTACCCCGTTTGTCTAAAGTGTTTCGGTATAAATAAAAAGTCAGTAAAGTGTTAATTAAGTGTATAATTATCCCGGTCTCTTTGCGTGGTTCAAATTACAATGACGCCTCGTCTCGGTCACGTGCTACGCATTTTTATATAGAACAGCGAAGCGAATGTAAAAAGAATGATAAAAGATAAAGAGAAATTGAATAAAGAAAGAGTACATAGTTAAAGAGGCAAATAAGAAGAAGAAAAGAGTCAACCACTATTGTATGGAGGCGATCAAAACACTCGTATATTTTTTTAGAATTTTTAAACTTGTCCTTTATACTGCCCCTCGTCTTTAGCTTGATAATAGCCCTCAGCAGTTAAAAAAGTATCCTTCGCTTCTTTTGAAAAGTTAAACACATTTTCCAGATAGGCTAGTAGGTGGTAGTAGCCGTTCCTGCCGAGATGTTGACCTGATTTAAATATACGTCACACTGGCTGAATATGGAGTGTAGAAAGTTTGTTTCGGGAAATACAGCGTACTTGTCATCGCAATCCGTTCCATCTGAATGTGCTATACGTACTTTAGCGTACATGTGCACGCAGCTTGGATCAAAAAAGTAATGGCCCGAGCTGTAGATCACGAATTCTACTGTACAGTATAGGAGCATTGGGGGAACTAATTGTGTTTAACGGGTTAATCGTAATAAAGTCACTGTGCTCAATAAAAACTTGCGTTCGGGGCATATCAAAGAGGGACAGCTCCGATTTACAACATTGTGAACTACACGGATGGATGGAACCTGCCATGACGAGTCAGAAATAGTGCCACGTCTCTCGACAAGTAGTAAGCAAGCTATGATTCATGAGAGTAATGTCTTTAGCTTATATCAGTTAAAAAAATTATCAACCAGAGGTTTCACTCGCTTAGAGCACTTCTCTTTTGATGTACTACTTTGAGAAGCCTGCATTATACGGCCTAATATATATTCTATATCACCAGCTGCCAAGCGTCTGAATGGTACTACTACCCAAAATTCATCTACATCCCCGTCATCTGACTCTAACCCGGTGGAGAGCCTCGTCCTGACTTCACGTTCGTTGCGGTTCTGAAGGACAAACTCCACAATTCTTTGAACTAACCGCCGTATTCTGTGGTCAACATCATTGTTATACATGGACCAGGGTCAACCCTGACTATATACCGATTTCTACTTGGGGCCGGGGTAAGGGTAGCGGTGCGCACCAACTCGAATGTTATGCCATCCTCTACAGCACGAGAAGCTGCTACCGTTGTGGAGGATGCGACTGGAAATGAACAGGAATAAGAGGGGTACATCTTTACTGGGGGTCTAACAACTGGTGCACTTCTGGCACTCTTTATACCTGACGTGGAAGGCTCTTCATCATGCCTCAGCTTTGAATTGTCGCAAGGGTCCGCTACAGGTGTCGCTGGTGTGTGTTCGCCAGCGAGGATGGAGTCTGTAACCACAAATACACTGTCATCGTGATCGTCTGTAATATAGATGATGGGCACATGATGCTCTACCTCGTCGTCATTCACGGTTCTGTGGAAGAAGAGGAAAAACAAGACCGTAGAACAGAAGGAACACCACTTAAACTTTTATTATATTTTGTAAATGATCCACTTAGGTATGTGACGTGTTAGAGATGGATTCTGTAGAAAAATTAAGATTCACGAGCCCGTCCACGTGAATTATATCTGGCCCTACAGGATGTGGTAAAACTGTGTTTATGCTTAAAATTATTAAAGATAAGGGAGAGATGTTCTCAAAATTTGTGCATAAAGTCATATGGTGCTATTCAACGTTGCAGTCAGTGTTCAACGAATATGAAGATATTTTTTTCCACAAAGGTGTATATGACGTTAATTCGTTAAAAGGAAATGAACATACAGTCATTGTAATTGACGATCTCATGTAGGAAATGGATAAAACGTTTGCTGAGACATTTACAGTGTTCTCCCACCATCTTAACATAAACGTATTCTTCATCAATCTGAATCTATTTTTCAAAAATAGATACATGCGCGATGTGTCGTTAAATACACAATATCTAGTCTTATTTGCACATCATAGAGATGTATCACAAATTAGAGTGTTAGCCAATCAAATGTTCCCGAATCAGCGTAAGGAATTTTGGAAGTTTATAAAGAAGCTACAAGACAACGTTACGGATATTTGGTTTGTGACCTTCACCCGCGAAACACGTTTAGGGTATTTCTAAGAACGAATATATTCCAAAACGAGCCTGAAATGGTGTATATTCCAGAATGACAAATAGACTAAAGAAATACCATGAATTAATAAAAATCTACAATCGATTGCCCCGGGCATTGCAACAGATGTTTGTTAAAAATATCGACTCCGACTTTTTAAAATGTATCTGTGAAATTTGTTTTAACGTTATAAAATGTAATGTACTAATGAAACTCTCTCAGAAGGCTCGCCTACGCCGTTACAAGAACATAATACGTACTCTTACTCGTAAAAGTCAAACTGTAGGGAACAAAAATGAATTATTGTAAAAAGAGGGGGGTTCATTCTTCCCCATCTTATTTTCAGTTTTGGGGCCTTTAATAACTAGATTACTATAATGAAGAAAGTGGTAGTAATTCCATACGAGGTGAATGCTTCACTGCAAAGTTCAAAGACGCCAGACACGGTTCTAGAACCCCGTAAAAGCATGCTTAAAAGAATGGAAAGTGAATTAGTAGGCCTCTTAAAAAGTGAAAAGTCACCTGATGAGAAAAGAATCTTATACCAAGAAGCTCTGCAGAAATTTCTTATGAGTACGAAAATTATAAGAATCCAACAGAGATCCCCGTGGTTATTAGACAGCTCAGACAACGATGGGCATGCATGGCGACATAGGACCTGTGTCCGACGTTAGAATAACGGTGCGCCCCCACAACATATCGAACATGTATTAAAAAACAGTCTCCGACATACATTGAGGAATAAATGCTTAAGTCTTTATAATCTATTGATTGAGGACCCATCATACAGTGGTTCGATAAAGGTGAGCTCATTGTGGAAGAAACAAAGGTACAGGGCTCGAATATCGTCGACATCGTCCATGATCTGGTGAGAAAGTGGGATAGGCCCTCACATCAGGATGGAAGCATATTAAAGCAAGACTACAACAAATAAATGTCCCAAAAACATTGATAAGAAATCTGAACAAGTTAAAAGACTTGGAGCAAGCCTCGTATGTGCCACAATTGAGCACGACATCACCCACAACGGTAGCATCTTCGAAGAGGAGAAAGAAGAGACCAAACAACAACGGTCAACCCTCTCAATGTGCCTCTAAAATATGCAAAATGGCTAACATATTAAGAAAACGTTATTATGACATTTCTAGCCCAGTCTCCTACGGCGGTGTTGATATACTGTACAGAGGTGTTTATAATGATGGAGTAGGGAAAAAAGGTGTTGAGAGGTTTTTGCGGGAGCAGGATGCTTATACACTTCATAAGCCTGTGAGAAGAAGGTTTAAAACAGTGAAGACACCAGCGGCTTCGACTGACTCTATTTGGCAGCCGGATTTAACAGACATGCAAAGTATTCACTGTATAACGATGGCTACCGATATATCCTATTCATAATAAATGTGTTCTCTAGATACCTGTGGTTAATTCCCCTGAAAAATAAATCGCCTGAAACAGTTGCTAAAGCTATCAAAACGCTGATGTTGAAAGAAAACAGGATTCTTGGCTATTTTTGTACGGATATGGGGAATGAATTTATAGGCAGGGGCGCATTTACAGTGTGCAGGGCCTTGGGCAAACTATTTCTCGGGATGTATTATTTTAGTGTGTTAATGAATGACAATATTTTGTAATGCACATAACAGATATATTTTTTTAACACACACAAAACACATGCGGAAGCCATTCGGCTTATTAATGTTATATTAAAGACTATAACTTAACTATGTACACATACAGTGTATACAGCTACACTAGTAGGTTACACAGTTGTAATGCACTTAATAAACATCTACACAGTTATTGTAATGCACTTAATAAACAGCTACACAGTTGTAATGCACTTAAAAAACAGCTAAACTGTACAGCTTACTGTACTGTAGATAGAGTGTAGATTTGTAATGAATATTACATAGGACGCTTCCTTGTTTTTTGTTTGGAAAACTGCGTGATTGTGTCCTCGAAACTCACCGACTGCAATACCTCATGCTCTATACTCAACAGCGCCAGGGACGAAAGGCGCTCCTGGCCCATTGTGGAGCGAATGTAATTTTTGATCAGTTTGAGTTTCGAGAATGAACGTTCACCAGAACAGTTCGTGACAAACATACACAAGTATATTCTCATTGCTATTTCCATGTTTGGGAATGTTCCTTTCAGTTCGTTTGTGTTCATATGCCGATAAAATCTGTTGCACATGTCTTCACGTTCGGTCTGGGATTCTGTTTCACTTTCGGTGAGTTTCATTAGTGCAGCGAACTGCACAACTTCTGTTACCAGCTCTTTCTCCAGATCAGCCGGATAGCATTCTACTAGATGTTCAGCTGACCGTCGAAGACTGTCGATGTCCAGGACTAGAAGGAAATACAAAAATCCAAATCTTTTCTGCAGGAGAGCATACGCTTCTAGACGAGTGTTCAGAGTGGTACACAGTTTATCAATTATCGGTAGAAATGCAGTGGTCCGAAATGAATCTCTTGGTGTCAGGTTCGTATCTTCGGCAGTTCCGATTTCGTCATGATGGCGCTTTCTCTTCTTTGTACGTTGAGTCGATTCCTTGTATACTCGATGATCACACTTTCCGATGCCCTGGTCCTCGAATTCGTCAAATCTTGATCTGAGATCTTCAACAAATTGCAGTAGTGATTTCAGTAAGAGGGTGGCTGAGTCTAACGACATTCCTTGTTTTTGCAGAGATGCATTCGTTTTTTGAAATCGTTCGAGAATAGTGTTCCATAAAACCAATAAAATGGCTGTTTCGAGTTGTTGAAGCTGTTTAGACAATCCCCTGGCTTCGATCCTGGCTTCCGCAGTTTGGCTGGTATGTGCTGCTAGCTCATCCAGTACCACGATATTCTCGGCGTAGCCTTCGGTTAAAGATTGGACGGCATCTGATCTGGCTGACCAGCAGGTATCGGAGAGACCTTTGTCGACCTTTAGTTTCTCACTACGGGGACTACTATCGAGAACCTCTACATGTCGACGCCATTGGTATGTCGAGGAGACGAGAAACGTGTAGACATTCTGAATGAGCATAAACAATTCAACGGCTGCTGTGCAACTGTCCACTGCTGATTTACCCCACAAGATTTAGTGAGTGGCACATGCATGGCACAAACTCAGCATACGGAGATTTTGACTTGATGTGGCTCTTTACGCCGTTGTATTTCCCTGCCATATTGCTTGCGTTATCATAAGACTGTCCTCTGCAGTCTCCAATTCGAGTGCCATGCGTCTCCAGAAAGTTGAGGACCACGTCGGCGATTCCTTTCCCTGTATGTGTGTTCATAGGTATGAACTGTAGAAATAGCTCGAAGGACCCAGACTCAACCACATATCGGACGGTGAAGCACAGTTGATCGGTGTGGGAAACATCAGGCGTAGAGTCGACGGATAGAGAGTAGTATTTTGACTGCTGGATTTCTCGGATAATCGTCTGAAGTACTTTATCGGCCATCAACAGTAAGAGTTCCTCGCAAATGAAATGAGAGAGATACGAGGTGTGTCCGTTACCTTTGTTGGCATGCTCGCTTATATGCGCAGCTAGAAAACTGTCATACTTACTTAAAAGTTCCAAAATTCCGTAATAGTTGCCGTTGTTTGGTGAACCGAAACGGGAGTCGTGTCCACGAATTGCTAGTCCTCGTGACGTGATATACTTGATAACGTCGACACAGCGCCGCAAAACTTCCTGCCAGTAGTTGCACTCCTTTTCAAACTGGTTCACCAGTTTCGAATCAACACGGCCGGAGACAGACTTTCTAACCAACAAATATCTCATCGACTCCAAATGTTGC
Source organism: Bathynomus jamesi (assembly GCA_023014485.1). NCBI lineage: Eukaryota > Metazoa > Arthropoda > Malacostraca > Isopoda > Cirolanidae > Bathynomus > Bathynomus jamesi. The sequence goes on from JAJOZX010000245.1 coordinate 1,711,882, forward strand.
TCACATTTTCCGTGTGCTTCGACCGATTGTCTACCATGCTTCGAGTCGTTGAACCCGATTGTGAACTTGCTCTCCGCCCTCGACATTAATTTACAGACAAAACAGTAAACACAGCCTGTGGACTCAGAATAGCACAGCCATGACACCTCAATCCTCTCATTCGTCAGGCTATGTTTCTTAACAAATAATGTCTTCGTACATCGGCGTGTTGTACCACTTTCAGTAGTTGAAGAGTTACTGAAGTCGCTGTCATAATTTCGGCAATCTGATGTTTTCTGCTCTATCCAGAACTCTCTAAAGTCATCGGTCAGCACTTGTGGCCACAAACCAATGTCATTAATTGCATGTCCTGAAGCTGGTGGGCCTGCTGAACGCACTGACGTAGACGGGTCTTCTGAAGAGTAGCTGCTGATGTAGCGGAGGCAACTGGTGGGCCTGCTGAAGGGGTTGACGTAGACGAGTCTCCTGAAAATGCAGCTGCTGAAGTAGTGGAGGCAGTTGCTGGGCTTGCTGAAGGGGATGACTTAGTTGCTGATGATTTAATCCAATTAGTCAGTTTCAGCACCGTCGCAAGAAACTCTTCTCTGCGCTTCTTATCCTTACGCTTTTCACTACCGGGCTTATATTTCCTCCTTCGATCCCGGTCACGGCTCGTTTCCATGTTGTACGTATTACAATGCCAACAATAAGAACAAAAATCATGAATCTGCAACAGAAACAACAAGAAGTAAGTTAGTAACAACATTAGAAATGAGTAACACTAACAAGAACAATATATTAAACACCATCAAAGCGGATATTAGAATGCCTGATGCCATGCCGCCTGCCGGAAAAAGTAAAACTCGTCGCAGATTGCAAATACGTGACGTTTAATTTTTTTCAATTGAAATTTGCGGGGCCCATCGGGCGCGGGGTCTTGGACATTTGCGCCACCCACTAAATGCGGCCCTGATTATAGGCCGAGCTTTTCAGAACATGCTGACAGAGTTTAACATCAGTTACTGCACTAAAAATTCTACACATAAGGCCTCTTTAGCTGAAAGAGTTCAACGTACCGTAAAGGAACGCATGCATCGATATTTTACACATAAAAGCACATACAGATATATAGGCATTCTGGAGTCACTGGCCTCATCATACAACCGTTCACACCATCGCATGATTGTGGCAACACCTAACGAGGTTTTAAAAAGAGGTACGCACACAGAGCGTGAAGTAAGAAGCGATATTCGTAGAACCATGCCACAATCTACACGTTTCAAACTCACTGATTACACTGGGCAACACGTATTTTAATGAATGATATCTGACACTTGATTCTAGGTAATTTGGGTGCGCTGAATACGAATTTCAACTCGGTTTGGCTCTATCAGGTCCTGATTCTTGTCGACAGCCTATGTGCCATTTTCCAGATTTTTCAAATTAGGACTAAAAAATTAAGTCATGTGTTAAATTTTTTTTTCAAGTTTCATGAATACAAGCAGTTCAAACTACAGTAAAATTACATTATAACGATAGAAATGACTTAAAATAAAAAAACAAACAGATATGAAGCTTTCACTGTGGCAAAAATTTTCTTTTGTAAGACTTTCTAGCGTATTTGCTTGTTGATGGCAGGTCTCTTTTCAAGCACCAGCAGTAATCAGCCATCATGTGGGAATCCCAGCGGCCTTGGTACCGTTCCTCCATAATTTTTATCTTGGTGGAATCTCTCCCCTTGTTCGTCACTTACATCACCTAAATTACTTGGAAATTGGTCAAGATGGCTATTCAAAAAATGCATTTTTATGCTCATATTGCAACCTAACTCTTTGTAGTCCCTTAAAAGTTTTTTTACGATTTCTTCGTAGTTATCTGCCCTATAATTGCCTAAAAAGTTTTCTATCAAGTCCACGAATGAGAACCAGCCATTTTTTTCGCGTTCATTCATGACATTAGGAAAATTGCTGTCTTTAATCATTGTTCTTATTTGTGGACCGTCGAAAATTCCCGCCTTGATTTTTTCATAACTTAAACTTGGAAATTTTGAAGTTATGTATTTGAAACACTCGCCGTTCGTATCTAAAGCTTTTACATATTGTTTAATGAGGCCTAGTTTTATATGCAGAGGAGGAAATATGATTTTATCTCTGCTCACTAAAGGTGGATTAATTACGTTTTTTTCTCCGACAGTAAGTGATGTTCGTGCTGGCCAGATTTGTTTGAAATAATGTTCTTCCTTGGCTCTGCTGTCCCATAAGCAAAGGAAGCAGGGATATTTAGTATACCCTCCTTGTTGTCCTAGCAGAAAATTAACCATTTTTAAGTCAACACATATGATCCACTCGTGCTCCCTATATTTGATAAGATTTAAAACCTTTTCTATATGTTCATACTTTTCTTTTAATTTTGTTGAGTGCCCAATCGGTATCGAGCCGTATAGATTGCCATTATGCAACAACACACACTTAAGACTTCTTTTCGAACTGTCTAAAAACAAGCGCCAATCATTTGCATCGTAAGACTCAACCCCCATCTTCTTTAACAAACCAACTATGTCGCAGCAATATACTAAACTATCCTCTGTTCTAAAATATTTAACAAGTTCTTCTTCTCTTTTTCTGTAAAATGAAATGTATGTGTTTGAAGTAAGCAAGTTTTTCTCTTTAAGTCTTGAAGCTAAAATTTCCGCAGCCTTTTTTGGCAAATTTAGATCCCTTACAAGATCATTCAACTCGGCCTGGTTAAACTTTTGCGGATCGTTTTGACTTTCAAATACGCTGGGGTCAAAATCGGTGTCTGACTCCTCAAAGTGCATAACAATATTTTCAGGAACATCTTCAACTAATTCTTGAGTTGGCAGACCCTTAAATTTTGGAATGGGGATCTCATTTGAATGTAGCACAGGTCGTATCGCGGTGTCGAAATTTGGGTACTCGATACAATGTTTATTTTTCTTAGTGAAGCCCGAAGTCTTGACAAAGCAAAGGTAGCAATCGGTCTCGTGGTTAGTAGGCTCTCGCCACACCTGATATGGAAAAAAAATTGTAAAGCGTTAACAAAAGCGACGAGAGACTTGTTTTTATGAATTTTATCAAAAGTTATCACCCAAACATTTAACATTTCTATGTGTTTCAACCTTATGCAATATTTGAGATTCTTATAAACATTTTCTGTAAATTTTTGTTTATGTACCTAAGTTACAATTACATTTAGGTAAGTTACAGTATACTAGTGATTAAATTACGTAGTTTTATGAAATCATAAACTTACCATCGGAACTCCAAAAGGTATTTTTGAATCCGAACCCTTCGTCCAATGTCGCAGTCTTTCAATGCATATAGTGCAGGCTTTATGTGGAGCCCACGATTTATCTTGGTCCCCCAGTTTTATGCCAAAATAAGCTAAGTAAGCTCTTTTTACGAAGTCAGTTATATTTGCTCGTTGATGTGGAAGTGTAAAATTTCCACATATATAACAGAAGGAATCAGGGTTGTTTTTGCATTTGAACTTTCTAGTGCTTGATGACATATTGCTTGATTGTTCTGCCAATTTGTAAAGGTATTTAAAGCCCTTAATTCATATAAATTTAAGAAAATCTGAAATATAAACACAAAAATTAGTTTAAATAGGTACTTATTATGAAATAGGTACTTACAATCTATGAAATTAAACTAGAAACACGGATGAGTAGGTACAATATAAATTACGTCTAATTAAATCAACTATATTAAATCACGATGACAAAATTACTCACTAAATCATATGCCAATTCAAAATTATGTTAATGCCCAAACTTAATTAACTAACTCAACTGACTGACTGACTGACTGACTGATTGAATTGACTGATTAACTCTGGAAACGAGTCGCTTTTATATATTTTAGTTGTCCCTCTAGAATACTCTACAGAGAACAGGAACGCTCGAGAAAATTTTAGAATTCTATGATATTTTTAGCTTAATTTACTAATATTAAAATGGGTTAAAAATGACAAAATTAAAAATATTTTTAGGGTGTTACATATAAAAATATACATAATACAACAATACCATAACAATAGGTACAAATACCTAGATAAAAACCTAGTTGCATAATGTGTAACTGCAAAAAGACAGCGAGTATTGAGAAAAAAACCTTTTTATGAATACGACGAAAGAGGAGGGGTGTTGAGCAAAATCAGGACCTGATAGAGCAAAACCGAGTAAAAATTCGTGCTCAGCGCACCCAAATTACCTAGAACTAACTGTCAAATCTAATTCAGTAGACAAAAAGTTGAAATTTGTTCCCCAGTGTTATGTAAGGCTGTCGCGTTCTGGTAATAAATTCACGAAGGGATTTGAGCAAGGTTGGACACGTGAGATTTTTAAAGTTAGGGCTATGAGCCTAAAGGCGAGATAATGCTGTATTACGTTGAAGATTTGAATGGGGAAGAAATCGCAAGAGGCGTTTACTGCGAGTTGCAGAACGTGACATTTAATTTATGAAAAAAACGTTTAAAATTGAAAAAAGTTTAGGCAGCAAAGGTTTAGAAAAGAGAATAATGTACCTGGTGAAGTGGCGAGGATACCCAGAAAGCTTCAACACCTATATAAAAGCTGATGCAATAATGAAGCTTAAATAATATGCAAAATGTCGCCTAACCATTTCTACGTCACACTACCGTCCTCTTCTTCTGTCTCTTCATCCTGACAATACCTGGCCAACTTTGTAACAGAACTCCATGGGCCCGTAGAATTGGGTCGTGATCCGTATGAGGTGAGGATATGCGAAATTCACTGGACATCATCTTTTTAAGTATTGATTATAAAGAACCCGTTTTTAAGGTTCTTAGAGACCTTGATGAGTGTGAGAAAGCAGGGGTAACTCGAGGTGAAACAATGCGTACCGCCCGGAGTGGGGGTGCTCGTTATTACACTAAAGTAGTAACACTAGGCCCGGGCCGTAATAGTGCGGCCGAGGATGTTGTGAGAGACTTATTCGTTAGATTAAAATGCTTAAACCTTACAGCTGATTTAGTATATGAAATCGTAAACAAAGAGTCCCCTGCACACACTCTGACCCTAAAATCACAAGTTAAAAAAAATATTAAAGACAAAGGACTGTTCAAAATAATAACCTAGGGACGATATGGAGCAGCTCTCCAAAGAGATACCTTTCACGAAGTACAAAAGGATTTGTCCAACCTAATGTATCAACTGAAATTAGAGAAATTGGGCGATGGGTATCTGCCCCCAGACATGTGCTATATTTACAGCAATATCGTGGAGCATCAGATTGTTGGGGATACTCAAGCGCTCCTGCTTCGTATCGCTCATATTCCCAATCATAGAGGAGAGAGCTTGAGCATTACATATGACAAGCATCATTATGTGAATATCGCGACTAATCTATTAATTAACCAATATTTCAATATATATAAGAACGATTGAAGGAAAGAGTTTTCCATTCGGTGATGGGAGCTTAACAGTGAAGCTCCACTTTCGTCGCACTGAGTTATAATAGCCCGAAATCCTTAGGCAGTCTATCGAGGGTTGAGATACCAGCGTAGGAGTGGGCTTGGATCCATTTTTTCAACCATATTGCGCACGGCTATCCCCTCGCTTAAGTGGGGTGTCAGATATCTCGGGAGGAAGACGCTACAATCAGGTTTTAACACGGTAGAAGACAATGGCGGGGGCTAGTCCTAGAGAAGCTCTAAAAAAGCATTAAAACATACACGGGACGAAATCATCAAAGATTCAAAGAGAAAAATGCGTGGTGGTGGGAAGAAGAAGAGGGCTGTCCAGAAGAAGAAGAAGGGGTTACCAGCACGTGGCGTTAAACGTAAAAGGACATCAAAAAAGAAGTGCTCTTAGCGAGTGAAACCTCTGGTTGATAATTTTTTTTAACTGATATAAGCTAAGGACATTACTCTCATGAATCATAGCTTGCTTACTACTTGTCAAGAGAGGTGGCACTATTTCTGACTTGTAATGGTATACTTCATCCATCCGTGTAGTTCACAATGTTGCAAATCGGAGCTGTCCCTCTTTGACATGGCCCCAACGCAAGTTTTATTGAGCACAGTGACTTTATTACGATTAACCGGTTAAACACAATAAGTTCCCCGAGTGCTCCTATAGGCCCTTACTCTTTTGATCCAAGCTTATTGCACATGTACGCTAAAGTACGTATAGCATATTCAGATGGAACGCATTGCGATGACAAGTACGCTGTATTTCCCGAAACAAACTTCGTACACTCCATATTCAGCCAGTGTGACGTATATTTAAATCAGGTCAACATCTCGGCAGGAACGGGCTACTACCACCTACGAGCCTATCTGGAAAATATGTTAAACTTTTCAAAAGAAGCGAAGGATTCCTTTTTAACTGCTGAGGGCTATTATCAAGCTAATGACGAGAGCAATATAAAGGACAAGTTTAAAAATTCTAAAAAGAAGATATACGAGTGTTTTGGTCGCCTGCATGCAAACTTCACATTCCAGGAGAAGCTGATTGTGAATGGGGTCGATATGAAAATAAAGCTCACTCGCACGAATTCTGAGATCTGTTTAAATCTGGGAGCTGATCAAGAAGAGGGCACAAGGCCCGTTGTGATTCATATTATGGAAACATGCCTTCGCCTACGCCGTATGAAATTAGGTTCGCCTAAACAGTTAGAAATTGAAAAAGATTACTACATGCCACAGTAAAATACCCAATTAACAGAGTACAGCTCAAACTATACACGGTGCCCGCAGGGTTGGGATCGAAACAGATAGAAAACATCGCCCTGCAGTACCTGAAAGGTTATTAATTGGAATTCAGGAACAAGTTTCTGTGAATGGGAAATATAAAAAGAACGCCTTTAAATTCAAGAATTTCGGCCTTAAAAATATAACTTTATTCGTCAATGGCATAGTGTTGGGGAGAACATTGGAAAGGGATTATTCATCAGACGTTGTGTTTCCGCTTTGCTCGAGAGCTTATAGTAATCTTGAACATAACGCCGGTGTTTGTGATGAATTGGGAATTGGTGTGATGCAGAAAGAATTCATCGATCAATTTAACTTTTACCCGTTTGATATCACACCCGACTTATCTGCTAGTGTAAATACATACACTTAAGTCCACACCAGAGTGGAAACATTTCAGTCACATTGGAATTCTCTAAACTGCTAGACGCCCCTATAAATGTACTAGTATACCTCGAATCTTAGGCCCTAATAGAAATTGACAGACTCAGGAGTGTATTCACTGACTTTTAAAATGGATGCGAATACACTCCAGAGAGTAATGTAAGTTACCAAATCACACCCTCCAAATTTATCGGTGTGTTTGCGAAGAATGAAACATTGAAGATCCCGGATACGAGAGACTGTGGCGCAATTATTTTGAATACAGATGTTATTGGTGGCGAAGGCTTTCATTGGATAGCCATCTATTTTAAAAATAAGGAAAGAATGTACTATTTTTACTCGATGGGGACTCATCCTTGGAATGATTGTTATTGTTATTATTATTATTTCTCGAACAGATGCATATCCCCGAAATTGTCTGGAATTCTTACCGATTCCATGGATATTTTAGCAGTACTTGCGGCATGTACTGCTTTTAATTTCTCTTTCACATGTCACGTGGAAAGGAATTTACATATTTTTAAAAATTATCCGACCCATGTCACACTCAGCGGAATAATGAAGGCAGATAAAAACGGTTCCCGTTTGTGCGAACTCGATGTATTGTGTGATGTTTGACGCGTATATATATATATTGTAACTTGAGTAATTGCAACAATATTATGTAGAATATAAATTGTCTCCAATAATGTTACTTTGTGTGCCGTAGAAATACAAGTCCGTTGCTTTGTATCTTATTTAAAATGTAATGGATGCTAATTCTGTAACTAATTTAAATTGAGTATAAAAACTGTTCTATTTTATAAAACATTCCTTATGATTCTACCATTTAATAAATTGATGAAAATATACTGCGTCTTGTTCTTAGCCGAAACATAAGAAAAAGAAAAAAAGCTTACATTACTTCATCGATTATACGACAATCACTGTGCAGCGATACTTCAACCTCCCTATAGAGGTCACTGTCCACGATTTGCGTTTCTTCAAAACTACAGTGGAACCTCGCTTAACGAGCATAATTCGTTCCCGAATTGTGCTCGTTATGCAAAATGCTCGTTAAGCAAGGCAATTTTTTCCATAGGAATCAATGTAAAATATGATAATGCGTTCCATGCTTAAAAAATACTTAAAATAATATTTATAATGATATTTAAAGGCGTTTTTTAAATTATTATTGCATGAAATGAAAAGATTATTAATAAAAATTAACCCAAAAGAGAATGTAAATAATTAGTAAACGGTGAAATTTATAAATAACTTACGAAGAGAGAAGGTGCTCCTGACGCACGCAAAGGAAATGAAGAGACAGGGGAGGAGGAGAGGGTTATTGAGGGGAAGGAGGAGAATCGTCTTCGTTCAATGCAATAACATTCTCGACGAGCTCACAGTCACTAGCTTTAAATTTTTTAGAGGCACTTTCACTTTCTTTTGGATCCTTTTTCACGAGGAAACTGTCTAGAGACATTTGTTTTGGTCTACGCTTTAAATTTTGACGAAATATTTTGCTCGTTAAGCAAAGTGTCGCTCGTTATGCAAGGTAATTTTCCCCCATTCTTTTGGCTCGTTATACGAATTTCTCGTTATACGAGGCACTCGTTAAGCGAGGTTCCACTGTATTACAAAAAGATTCTATAACACGAGTTAGCTCCTCATGGGTCCTTTATGGAGAAAGGATACCATTGTAGACAGAAATTTTTAAATTAATTTGATTAGTTCATACATTTTTCTGAATCATTTTTAATAATAAAAACATCCTTTGTTTTTCATCAAAAAAAATATAATATAATATATATATATATATATATATATATAATATATATATATATATATATATATATATATCATAAATATAAACTTTAGTAGTTCAAAAACAGATACTTTAATTTGCAGGGATCGTCTTTCGAAGAGGATATATCATTCGAATTAGTTGAAACAAATTAGGAATATATACCTAAAGTAGAAATTTGAGTCCCCTTTAAGAGAAAATGAAGAATTATAATAAGCAGTAAATCTATTCATTCACATATTCTCTGATACATTCTTTATTGTGAGGACGGAAGAATAGCTGGGCACAGCCTGCCGACACTGTGACCCGAGCCCTGACAGATAGCTTCACACTTCAAAATGTGATTAATATAATTTTATAAAAATAATTAACACTTGCAAAAGAATCTTGATTATTATAATATTTAATATGATTCCCACTCTTTGCCTATAAAACATACTCCCATAAACATAATATATATATATATATATGAAGAGAGAGTTACAAGAAGTTACAAGGTAAAGCCTCAAACACCTTCGAACCATTCAGGGAAGTTCGTGGTTTGTGGTCCAATTAAGAGAAAATGAAGAATAACTTCACATTTCAAAATGAACTTATGGATTTTTATAAAATTAATTAGGACTTACAAAGGAGTCTTCATTGTTATAAAGTAAAAAATTCAACGATTTTGGATGAATAGACCTAGAGAAATATCAAAACTGGACTTTACCATAATATTGAGTCTTTTCTTAAATATTAATTATTAATAATATTAATGTTATTACTAATTGAACCTAATCTATAATTTAAAAATGAGGACACCTGTTATTTTAATGAACATTTTACAAGTGTAATGAGTTGAAAATATATTATTACAGTTCATATATATATATATATATATATATATTATATATATATATATGTGTGTGTGTATATATATATGATGAAATAATCACAAAGGAAGCACCGAATGGTGTTCAAGAGCTGTCGCCTAATGACATCCTCAGGAACACTGAAATAAGTAACTATTTCGCGACTAAATATAGGAAAAAACAAAATAGAAATACATGTCCATAAAATTTTTACATTTACATTTTAACTATAGATTCTTCCGCTGGATAAAAGAGATCGTCAATGCAGATGTCACCAACTGTTTGCGTTGAAAATAAATCGTTCTTATCTGATTCGTTAAAAATACTAATTGTAGTCACCGCGTCAGTGTCTCCGTCTTCATAAGCTCCGGTAAACTGTAAAGTTGTTGTTGTGACTGACTGGAAGTGTCCATGACGGAGGGAATGTCTGGTTATTCGCTGGTAAAATAACTGCTGAGAGTACTAGCTGAAAATACTTTTCTTTGAATGCATGATTCCCGACTGTAGCAGTCCTTAACCTTGCTGATTGGATGTCAATGTAACTGGACGTTCGTATGTCATATGTGTGTGCCAATCAGTTTGTACGCTTTGGGCTTTTAATTTCTGATTGGACAACGTCACGAATAATAAAGGTGTCTTTATCAAATTTGGCTTATTTACTTCGCAGATTTTTTCACTGTTTCGGGAAGCTCTGAATGTATTTATTATTATTATATAAGATTTTTATAGAGACAAAAAGAAAGATGACATATGGTTCAAGGGGTATTTAATCGCTTTCGTTACATCTATAAAGTTATATGATGCAAAGAAACTTTAGCTTGATGTGGAAATCTCAACCACGAGTCGCTACACCACCTGTATGAGGAGGACGATCAACCATCGAACTATTATCCAGCCCTAACGTCGTTTAACCTCGCCGAGAGAGAGAATGTTTGAATTTCAGATAATTTATTGTTCACCATAACTATGAGCGTAGGCGCGCATATATATATATATATATATATATATATATATATATATATATATAATCCTATTAAATGAGAAATAAAATCTAGTTTAAGTAGGTTTTAAATCCTACAAAAAAATAAATCTAAATAAATATTCCATTCTTTTACTAGACTTTCTATTTGAAAGAATTCCACAACGCAAATATTCTGTACAGGGTGTGTTATAAGTCAGATTAGGGCTCCATTTAATCATTAGCCTAAGCTGAGGGTTGCACGGCGCTCATATCAGATGAATGCGACCCATTGCTCTAGTTCCCGAATTATTAATATTATCATTATTATTACCAGTACTATCTTGAGTTGAGTCCTTCCCGGTAGCTTAACGGTTTCTGTGTTTGACTCTGGGCGGTGTGGCTGTGGTTCTCCTTCGGTTGCTGACGCCTGGGTTGGGTTGGGTCGGCTACTCACCCTGTTACTACTCGATGATTTTAACAAGTGTAGAGCCGAAATCGTACTGCTTTTTTGAAAATATTGTATTTGACTTTTTTAAGATAATCAAGTAAATAATTCCCACTTTCATATGAGTATACTAAAATTGACAATAAACATTACAAACATTCTATGAGAATAATTATTTACAGTAAAATCTTATTAGTTCATGCCTAATGAGAGTAAATTACACTGTGAATCGTGGATCTGAAGTTTTCCTGTATCTGTACTATACATTCCGACAGTAAAGGGTAATTATTCTTAAAAATGTATAAACATGGTGGGAAAATAATAACAAAAACAAATAGTAATAATGCTATTAATAGAGCGTGATGCTTAAGATCTAAATTTATTTGAAAATTATATTTTGAGCTAGCTTTGTGTTTAGAAGAAACATTCTAAATGCTTTTAGGGTAGCCGGATAAGAGCGAGATTGCCTTTTATGATGATGAGAAATTAGTGCAGGCTGTGTGTTTAATTCCAGAAAATAGTCGCATCGGCTCAAGACTTCAAAATGGACAAGTCGTGTTTCAAATTAATAAATTGAAGTAAAATGGTTTATTATCTTGCCTGTAATATTATATATATTATATATATATATATATTATATATATCAGGTCATCCCATAAGTAATGTCGTTTTTTAGATCGGAATTTGAAGGACAAAAAAAATCTCAACTGAAACTTTTTAATCTAGTATATATTTTCCATCAGAATCAATGAAACTCTGCCAACGTCCTACAAGCTTTTGAATGCCATGTTTATAATATTCAGGCGGTTTTGAGGCAAAAAACATACAAAGATTGGTGTGCAGGTCATCTAAAGAAGTATACTGTTTCTCGTCAAGATAGTTTTGCAGACTCCTGAAGAGATGATAATCTGAAGGCGCAAGGTCTGGAGAATATGGAGGATGTGGAAGTTTTTCCCATCCAAGCTCCTCAATTTTTGCAGAAGTGATCCGAGCGGTATGAGGACGTGCGTTGTCGTGGTGGAACACGATACCTTTCCGATTAACCAAAGAAGGTCTCTTTTCTTTTAGTGCAGTGTTCAATCGATCCAGTTGTTGACAGTAGACTTGAGCGGTGATTGTTTGGTTGTGTGGTAAGGTTTCAAAGTGTATTACACCATCTTTATCCAACCAAACACTAAGCAACACCTTCCAAGGGTGAAGATTTGGTTTTGTCCGTAGTGTCGCTGGTTCTCCGGCACAAACCCACTGTCGACAGCGTTTAACATTCTGGCACAGTATCCACTTTTCATCACCAGTCACTAAACGGTGCAAAAACGGATCTTGGAGTTCACGGGAATGAAGAGCAGCGCTAATGTTTACCCGCACCCTCAGATTGTCGACCGACAATTCATGTGGCCCCCATTTTCCTAACTTAGGCACTTTCCCGAGTTGTTGCAAATGTCGATGGATGGTGGACGGGAATGAATTGAGTTTCTGGGCCAATTCGTCGACAGTTGTTGAACAGTCTTCTTCAAGTGCGGCTAACAGCAGGTCATCATCAAACTCAGCAGGGCGTCCAGAGCGTGCTGCATCTGTCAAACAGCAGTCACTATTCCTAAACATTTGAAACCATCTTTGACATTTCCTCACATGCAAAATATCGTTGCCATAAACGTCCTGAATGTTTCGCGTTGCTTCAGTAGCACTATTCCCTTTTTTGAACTCGTAAAGCATTATATGCCTGATATGCTCTTCTGATACCGCCATGTTTATGAGGGGTTCCCATAAAACAAAACACACGTCTTCACTGGTCAAGGTCTGTAAAGTATGTAGCAAAACACGATAGATCTCCTCTTAGATATAACCTTCGGAAAATTAATGCTTAAACTGAGTAGGATTAGTTTAAACTTAATCTATCGTAAAAAACGACATTACTTATGGGATGACCTGATATATATATATATTAGAAATTATACAGTGTGTGTGTGTGTGTGTGTGTGTGGTTTATCGAGATTTACTTTTAACTGAAAATAGTATTTTTCTTACTTTAGGAAAGTTATTAAGGTAAGTAATAATGGCACTAATAATCGTAATAGCAACAATAATTCACGGTTCTTAGGAAGAAGAATAAATAACCATATTAGAATATAAAGAGCAACACTTAAAATTTTATTATATTTTGTAAATGTTCCACTTAGGAGTGTGACGTGTTGGAGAAAATAATTGAAGGAAGACTATTCGTAGTTTAACGAGAATTTTATTTTAACTGAAAATAGTATTTTTCGTACTTTGTTAAATTCCAAAAAGTTTATTTAAATCCGCTAATTGTCGTGCCTTCGTGGTTAAAAAAGCGTTATCGCGCCCAATATATTATCGGCTCTTCACAGCGAGTTTTGAGCTGTTAAGCAACATTGGTTCTGTTGAGTTATTTTATGGGTGACCCCTATCTTCCACGTTTAGATGATATAACGGCTCGTAGAAAGATGGACCCACATAAAGCTGTAGGTCCTCTCTGCCACATGACCTTTGTCGTTACGAAGGAGACTAAACAGCCCCAGAACTTTTTAAATATATATGAAGGATGGGCCAAGGCGGGTTAATGTAGTAAGCTGAAGTTATTAAAAACCCCGAAATTTATAAAATGTTTAAAAATTACTAATTAGTAATAAGTGAAATTTTAATAGAGATAACTGACGTGAGTACATTAAGGGTGTTCTTATTTTTCGAAATTGCAAATTTCACCGTCTCACCCCCTCAGTATATTCCATTTGACAAAAAACAAAATATGCAAAATCTCAATTAATTAAAAATATTCTTATCGGTTCCGCATAAGGACTCAAATTTAGTTAATTATTGAAACATAAATACACGAATTTTTTATTAGCGTTCCACTATAAGAGCAAATAACAGATGTTAAAGAACAGCATAAACTAAAATAGACATTGACTACTGATTAAATAGAAATTGAATTGAACTAAACATTTTAGGAATGAAAGCATAGTAGATTTAGCCTAGTAGTAGGGATGGCTGCTTTTGAGGCACTCTTAAATATTAATTGATTGTAATAAAACATTTTTGGTGCACGTTTTATATTAATAGGAAAAACATACGGAGGTGAGACCCCCAAATTTTGGTTGAGTGGGTGGTTCTTATATGTATAGAAAAAATAAAATATATAAAATTTCGGGGTTTCATCCCCGCATTTTTTTCGTATTAATATAAAACGTGTACCAAAGAAGTTTTATTAAAATCAATTAATATTTCGGGGGCCTCATAAGCAGCCATCCCTACTAGGCCAAATCTACTGCTTTCAGTCCCAAAATGTTTAGTTCAATTCAGTTTCTATTTAATCTGTAGTCAATGTTTATTTTAGTTTATGCTCTTTTTTAACTGCTGTTATTTGCCCTTATAGTGGAACTCTAATAAAAAATTCGTGTATTTTTGTTTCAATAATTAACTAAATTTGAGTCCTCGTGCTGCACCAATAAGAATATTTATAATTAATTGAGATTTGGCGTATTTTGTTTTTTTGTCAAATGAAATATATTGAGTGGGTGAGACGGGGAAATTTGCATTTTCGAAAAATAAAAACCACCCTAATATATATATATAAGGGTCGACTAAGCAATTCTAATATGGGTCACTTGAATTACTCTCTTAGTACTACCTTTATATATATATATATATATATTATATATATATATATAATATATATATATATATATATATATACACGGCTGGGAACGATTCTTTATAAACTTTATGACCATTCCTGTCGCTAGTGGCATTACCGGCGCTCCTGTCCAAACAATTTCAACGACTGTAAGGGTATACAAACGATAGAAATAACTGAGGTTATTGATTTTTATATATAAGGGATAACTGAACATTTCTAATATGGAACAACTGAATTACTCTCTTAATACTGCCTTTAATAATATCTATATATATATATATATATATATATATAATATAATAATATATATATATATATATATGTGGCTTCTAAGTCAATTAAACTTCATTGGGTAACAGATCTCGAAATAATTAAGTGGTGCTACCTGGTAACCCCTCTATATATAAATAATTAAAATAAATAGTAATATCTGGCATCCGCCCCATATATAAATAATTAAAATAAATAGTGCTATCTGGCAAACCCCTCTAAATCAAAAGCCTGCCAACCAGCTGATGCTTGGCCATTATGCATCTGGCGGTCCAGGCAAAAGGATGCTCCGTCTCTCCTCTCTTAGGTTAATGTTTACCTTCTTAGGTTAGGGATACCCCCTTGCGGGGGAGGCCCTCCTCCCTTCTCTCCCAAAGTTAGGGTTTACCTTCTTAGGTTAGGGTCATCCCCTTTGTGGGGATCCTCCCTCTCCCACAAAGCTCTCCCTTCATGTAACTTTGGGGTTACTACACCCCCTTGTTGCATAAGCCCATTCCCCTTTGCAGCATTACAACCCCCCCCTTGCATCATTGATCGACATTGCAATTGCAACTTGCGTTCTACCATTTTTAAAACATACTACTCTGCATGACCCATGGGAAATATGTATAACTTATTTATAAATATATATATATACATTTTTTTTTACTGCACGAAATTTGAATAAAGAATCCCCAAATATATGTCAAACAAAAAATCATTTAAGAGCTTCAACAAACGTCTGAACAGCAGGGCTGCGAAAGAGAGAGAGAGAGAGAGAGAGAGAGAGAGAGAAGAGCACAGGCAAAGGAAACAAACTATAAAGGTTATATAAAAAAGTGTTAAAAATAAGAAAAATAAAATTAAGAAAGATTAAAATATGTTTGGTTTCACGAAATTATTTACACATGAAAATTAAGTGATGAGAAATATACCAAAATAGAGCATAAACTTAGAAATTTTAAAACTGTTCGAAATGTTTTTATTTTTAAAATAAAAAGAAATTAAAGTTCAAGTAAAAACTTTTTCGTTTTAAAAACAAGGACAACTTTCTTACATAAACGAATTACAAAGAATGAATGAATTCATAAGAAGCTTATCTCTACCACAAGCGGTAAGGAATCTTGAGAAGGATTTGCGATTCTGTTTTCATTTCAGGCCGCTGAGCAAGTCGAAAGATTTGTTCACTGACAAATGCAATTTCAAAGGATTTCATCACCATTTTAAATGCAGAGATGCACTGTTTTTTGAAACATTAAAAAGATTTGTCACAGTATTCAATAACTGAACAGATGTGATTTCATAATGTCATCCCGAACTATCATATCCCTCACTTCAGGCTTGGGGAAAATGATTTTTAATATAATATGCAATTTGGTTATACTGTACAAACAGACGGCTTTATAGCAACAAATCTCAGTTAGGATATCATTTTGGAATAAGGTTAAAGTTAAACGGCAAACAAAAAAAAAGACATGCGTGTGTATATATATATATATATATACACGAGGGTAATTCAATAAGTATCCGCACTTTTTATTTTCACAATTTTATTTTCACATCTGATAGATTATAAACACATCACTTCTGAACATAGTCTCCCTGTTTCTCAATACACTTAGTCCAGCGATCTACAAGGTTCCTAATGCCATCACAAAAGAATGTTTTTGTCAGTGTGCATATCCAGTCATGCACCGCCTCCTTCAGGTCTTCATCGCCTTGGAATCGCTGACCTCTCAAAGCGTCTTTTAGTGGTCCAAACAGGTAAAAATCCAAAGGTGCCAGATCTGGACTGTAGGCTGGATGGTCGAGAACTTCAAATTTAAGTTCTTGAAGGCATTTTCTAGTCTGTGCAGCGGTATGAGGGCGCGCATTGTCGTGTGACAGAATAACACCTTCCGACAATCTCCCTCTCCGTTTTGTGCGAATCGGTTGCTTTAACTCATTCCGAAGCATGTCAGAATACGATGCACTTGTTACTGTGGTTCCACGCTCTAGATAATGTTCAAGGATAGGGCCTCGTGTATCCCAAAACAGTGTTAGCATAACTTTACCTGCTGACAGCTGCGCTTTGAACTTCCTTGCAACGGGAGATGATGGATGCTTCCATTACATGCTCTGTCGTTTGCTTTCTGGTTCATAGTGATGGATCCAGGTTTCATCTTCAGTGATAATGCGCTCCAAAAAGTTTTCACCTTCATTATGATACCGCGCCAAAAGACGAGAGCAGACGTTCATACGATTTCGCTTCTGTTCTTTTGTCAACTGGCGATGATGAAGGCGGCGGTGCATGACTGGCTACGCACACAGCCAAAAACATTCTTTTGTGATGGCATTAGGAAGCTTGTAGATCGCTGGACTAAGTGTATTGAGAAACAGGAAGACTATGTTGAGAAATGATGTGTTTATAACACTGGTATGCATATGAAATTTGTTTTTCTGCTGTGAGGGTTTTTTCAACTCATATTATATAATTCGACCATGCTGAATTCGAAAATGACATTGGTTTTCCTCAATCAGGTCAGGTTTTTTCTCTATTGGCCATTTATTATAAGTCCAATTTTATCCCCAAATTTATTGATTTTTTAGCTTAAACACTGTAGATACGAGTAATATTATAAGAACACTCGTGAAAAATGAAAACATTGTGTGAATAAATACTTTTATTCATACAATGAATATGGAAAAAAGTTTATTGAGGAAGGAATGAAGTTTTTTTGGCTTTCCGTCTGTGTTTTTCTTCGGGCACGTCTCGCTTCAAACACCAGCAATAGTCCGCCAGCATATTCATATCCCAGTTTCCCTGGTACCTCTCTTCCATTATTTTGATATCTTGGTGAAATCGTTCACCCTGTTCCTCACTATAATCCCCGCAATTTTCAGGAAAATAGTGCAAGTGGGACCACAAAAAGTGCATTTTTATGGACATGCGCGACCCATGAGCTTTGAAAGCTTCCATCAAGTTTTCGACAACGGACTCGTATTCTGGACTTCTACGCTTGCCAAGAAAATCAGTGACAACTGATTTGAATGCCTGCCAGGCATTCTTCTCAGTTCGAGTCATTGCGTTTTCGAACTGAGTATCCTTGATCAAAGTTCGAATTTGAGGACCATCAAAAACCCCAGCATTTAGTTTAGCATCAGATATATGAGGATATTTACTCTCGAGATATCGGAATGCTGAACCCTCCTTATTCATTGATTTAAAGAATTTAGAGAATTTGTTCTATCAGATAAAAAAATCTATGCATTGGACTGTATCACTTGTGTGAGGAAGTTAAGTGTTCTTATACGCTCTCAAATAACCTTTGGAAAAACAACATAGTCAATAGCAATAGTTTACTTATGATATTAGTATTACCTTCAAATCTCCACAGATCCTCCAGTTATGTTGGTCGTATACGAGAGCATCCAGTAAAATTTTCATGTTATCGTAGCTCTCAGTAAGTTGTACGGAATGTGCTACAGGGACTGATGCAACCCTATTCCCAATGTTGAGAAGTACTGCTTTCAAACTTCGTTTAGACGAGTCTATAAATAGCCTCCATTCTGATGCGTTATATGGCAGGCCCAAGGATTCGATTAGCCCCTCAACATTGCAGCAGTACACTAAGGAAGAGGTATTTTCGTGCACTGCAAAAAACTTGCGGAATTCTTCCTCTCGTTTCCTATACCAGGAGAATGTTGTTCCCGGAGCCAGCAAGTTGTCCTCTCGAAGACTTGAGCCCAAGATCTCGGCAGCTAATTTGGAAAATCCTAAATCCCTGGTAAGATCGTGAAGTTTGGCCTGGTTGAGAGGCCTCGGCTCATTTGAAGCGGTATTTTGAGGTATATACGACTGGGACTGGTCATTGGCATTGGTCATTGATTCATCATCAGAATCATCGAAGTCCAGGGTTTGAGGTGGGTCGGGTATTGGAATTCCAGGACCATGGGGTACAGGTCTCATAGCAGAAGGAATGTCAGGGTATACAACAATGTGTTTATTCTTCTTGTTAACTCCTGAAAATAGAAACACAGAAACATGGATATAAAACTTGCATATGAAATAGAAGAAGCATTCAGACAATGGCGGCTCGTGAGGGAAGGCTGCGGTCTGTAAGATATGAAATAGGTCGATGGAGTCTGTATATTTTCTTTCTTTTTCATTCATATTGTCCCTTCGGGGACAATATGAATGAAAAAGAAAGAAAATATACAATCATTGTATATGTAAATGTAACTTGTATAACAATATGTATGTGTAAATGTATTTTCTATAACAATATGTATATGTAAATGTATGATTACAATTATGGCGAATATTATGCTATATATGGTGAATATTATGTCAAGTTTCATACGAGGATTTCAAAATATTTAAGAAAAATAAATTTATAAGCCCACCTTGGAGGTTTGTCATGCAGAAATAGCAATCTGTCACGTGATCCTTTCCTTCTCTCCAAATCATGGGAATTCCAAAAGGCAAAGATTTCGCTCTGCCTTTGCTCCATCTTCTCAAATTTTCAATGCACGTCTTGCAGCACATATGAGGGGCGAAATTTTTGTCCTGGTCCCCTTGCTTAATTCCAAAGTATGCTCTATACATTGTCTTCACAAATTTAGTGATTTGGGACTGGTTATTTGTCATGGTAACCGTCCCACATATGTAGCAGAATCTGTTGGGATCATTTTTACACGCTCTATTCATTATGAAATATTTTATCTATATGCCTGAAAAGTAAAAAAAGATATTATACAAGTGAAACAAGTGATGATAGATGTTACTGTTCCAATTCCGCTTTGACAAAATCACGAAAAATTCTATTTTACTTATGAGGCCATAGCCGGATAACCTGAGCTGATTGAGAAAAACGGATTGCAGATTCGAAATCAGCAGGAGAAACTCTATAAGAATCACTTACAAAACCCTTGACAGCAAAATTGATGCATACCAGTGTAATCAATCAGATGTGAAAATAAAATTGTGAAAATAAAGAGTGCGGATACTTATCGAATTACCCTCGTGGTGTGTATATATATATATATATATATATATATATATATATATACACTATATGTACAGGGTGTCTCAAAAGTCCCTATCTATTTTGTTGAAATAGGCTGAATTTCAAATTAATGTTTTAATGACATGATTGTATGCACCTTTCTAGACAAATACATGCATTAGATTTCTATTTTAATTATTTTTAAATTTTTAATTAATTTTTTCAGATCCATATCATTGGTGAATGAAATGTGAAATTAGAGACCGATTCTCAAGAAGGTTTCATAAGCCTGGACCGACAGATAAAGCAATTCGTGAATTGGTGAACAAATTCAAAAGGACCGGATCTGTGCATGATGAAGGAAGAAGTGGACGCCCAAGAACAGCAAAACAAAACATTGAATCTGTTCGCATAATGTTCGAAGACGATCAAAGAATGTCAGTTCGCCAAGCATCCCACAGATTGACCATACCCAAAACAACTGTTCACAGAATCTTGCGTTCGACGCTGAAGAAGTGTTATCACATTCAGCTGTTACACAACTTACACGAGAAAGATTTTCCAAAAAGAGCAGCAATGTGTGCGGAACTGGTCGAACAAATCCAAAATAACAATTTAATGGACCACATTTTGTTTAGCGATGAGGCGACTTTTCACACCTGTGGTAAAATCAATCGACATAATTGTCGCATCTGGGCTAATGAAAAGCCAACTGAGTTCACTGAATGGGAAAGAAGCTCACCTAAAGTCAACGTGTGGCTTGGAATGACAAAGTCTAAGATTTACAGGCCCTTTTTCTTTGCAGAGGCTGCAGTGACAGGGCCTGTTTACTTTGATATGCTTCAAAATTTTCTAGAACCTCAACTTCTTGAAGATGGCATTCTCGACAATGTAGCCTTTCAGGAGGATGGGGCACCATGTCATTATGCCAGAATTGTTCAGACATACCTAAACGAGCGTTTTCCAAATCGTTGGATTGGACGTGGTGGAAATAGGCCCTGGGCAGAGCGATCTCCGCATTTGACCCCATTGGATTTCTTTGCTTGGGGTTTCATTAAATCAGAGGTCTATCGCAGAAATATTCGAGATTTAACAGATCTGCGGGATCGCATTAGGCAAGCAGTTGAGAAAATAACACCTGAAATGCTCGGAAATGTGTTCCGCAATGCAGCTGACCGCTTTGAGATTTGCAGAAATACAGAGGGAGCACATGTGGAAACTACTAATTAAAGATTTTAATGGTGTAATAATTGTAATTTGTATAGAAATACATCTGTAGTCAGGTCAGTGTGACATTTATTTGAAATTCAGCCTATTTCAACAAAAGAGATAGGGACGGACTTCTGGGACACCCTGTATATATATATATATATATATGTATATATCTATAATATATATATATAATATATATTATCTATATATATATATATATATATATGTATATATATATATATATATATATATATATATATGTATATATATATATATCTATAATATACATATATACTATATATATATATATATATATATATACATATATACTATATATATATATATATATATATAATGTATGAAAAATTATTTCACGAAAGTGACACGTGAAAAGTATTTATGATGAATAAAACCACGAAGGAAAAAGAAACACAAAGGGGTGCTCAAGCGCTTTCGTCTAATGACATCCTCAGGATGTCATTAGACGAAAGCGCTTGAGCACCCCTTTGTGTTTCTTTTTCCTTCGTGGTTTTATTCATCATATATAATGTATATATAATATATATATATATATATATATATATGTATATATATAATATATATATATATATATACATATATACTATATATATATATATATATACATATATACTATATATATATATATATATATATATATATATATATATATACACTAAATATATTATATAGTGGACCTAGTTTTAGCCGTTTAAGGTGATAATGATTTAATTGTATGCAACGATTGATTAAGGCAATGACTGACTGATTTATAATGGTAGGCTATTTGAGTAGATCCACCATACTATTGGAAGTGACCGAAATGACAGGGAGGGTCACCAGCTTGATTTACGCTCAAGCAAATTAATGTTAAGGTTATAAAAGACACCTTATGGGTTTTGTAGTTTATTATGAAAATAAATCCGTTATTTTATTCACTGTGATATAACAAAGAATTGACAGTAATTAATTGGTAGTTTTACGTTGTGCTTATGACATGGACTTAGCTAATAGGATGAAATGTTAATAGTTAATTTACACGCAATAAGTACTGTACTCATCGATGGTATGTAAATGGCATGCTACATGGAACATTGATAGGCCTAGTTAATGATTATAAAGAATGCACGTGCGTTTGGTACATTGAATGGAAAACATGACACTGATTAAGTAGGCTAAATGATTGCATGGATGCACATAGAATAATTGATGTGGCTTAATAATAATGGATTGAAATGCTTACACAAATATCATTTATATATAAGAACATAATGTGATGTTAAACGATTACGTCAGGAGAATATTTAGTTAACATATAAATATATGACTTGAACATAATGACGGATGATACGCGGAATAACGGTATAAAAATGACACTTGAATTGGATGACAGGCCTACTGCGTTATTAACGGGAGTCAATGGACGCGTGATTACACACTTTGGGAGTATAGCCTACCGTTCGGCGGTAGGCTAATGTAGGCTTCACAAGAGTACTTAGGATAGGGGGTACTTATCTTGTGGTGACGTAAACTTTGTTGAAGGCGGGTTGAAAACGAACCTATTACGCAGATTGGAGTTGTCGTTGTCCGTTAAGCCTCTTGAGATGATGGATGTAGGCTTCGTGGAGGCCTGAGGTGATGTTACTTCTCGAGGTGCAGGCTGGCCTTGTGAGGTGCAGGCGTAGGCCTAGGAATGCTGAATATATCTCTCGAGGAAGGTGGAGAAACTTGAAGGCCGACCCGGCAAACCGCAGGCCTGAAGTGATTCCGGTTGGGCCTCGAAGGATTACTTTTGCAGGCGGTCTGTAGATCTTACTTGATGATAACTGTAGGCCTTGAAGAAAGTAGCGGCCACGGCCCCTCGGCCAGGGGGCCGGACAGCGGCTGGTGGACGCGCTGCTCGCGTGATGACGTGCGTACGAGTGAGTGAGAGTGAGAAATGAAAGCAAATGGAAGCTCGCTTTTATACCCTGGTGACGTAGGACTATACCAAATCTTAAGACGCTCGGTCCGCGTGTCCTTTAGTTTACAAAGGCTTCATTCGCGCCTTTCTTGGGAGGACACAGACTTTCCATTGTTTGACTTTTGTCCACGTGTGTTCCAAACTGTTTTATGGTAGCGTGGAAAGAAAGTATGTCTGTCGATTTGTTGGTCTATTTCTTGTCGATCCGCTACAATATATACATATATACTATATATATATATATAGATTATATATATATATATATATATATATATATACATATACTATATATATATATATATATACTATATAATATATAATAATATATAATATATATTAATATATATATATATAATATATATATATATAATATATATACATATATATATATATATATATATATATACATATATACTATATATATATATATATATAATATATACATACATAATATATATATATATATATATACATATATACTATATATATATATATATATATATATATATATATATATATTATATAACATATGTAAAAAATGAACAATGAATAATCAATATTCATTTTTACATAAGAACCAAAATCGCTTAACGCGAGTTTGGATAATAATTTTACTTGTAGCTTCCTATTTTTGTTCGGTCACAACCCTACGATCTACCATATCTATGGTTTAGTCGTATCCATTTTCCATTGGTTATAGAAGTTATTATAATTAATTATGAATTGTCTTGCATCTCACCCTCGACCCTAGATTATGCATACACATTGCATGTAACAGGATTGGAACCCGTAGTTCTACTTCTTAGTCATTACTACCCACTCTTTGTCTCTAATTCGTTCTTGTAAATCTTCCTAATAATGATTTGTACTATACGTAAAAATTCAATAACTATGACGTCACATTTTCCCTTCATCATATATCTAGTTTTCAATGTAGGAAAATTCTTTAACATCATACGAAGGACGAAACACTCAATAGAAGTCATTATTTATATGTTATGTAGTATAAATATAACTATTATTCGACCATATCTCCCGCCCCCATACGTCCATATCTTATCTTGATCATTATCCTATGTAAATTTTATTAAATATTCATTTTTTCTCATTCGTGCGAAAACGCTCAAATACGTTCTCGTATTGCTTTTTTTAATTTTTTTTTTCAAGTGCGTTCACCCCTCAAGATATTCAAAAATGCTGCGGTTAAAGTGATCGAATTCCGCTGACTGGCAGATTCGAGCGTCTCAAAGATAAAATATCTCCGTTCGCTCTGATTTCAAATTCATAACATATTATAGCATATTATTTCGTAAATAAATTATCTCGTATGTGCCACATCTGATCATGTGTTTAAAAAGTGGGGAAATTTAACCTTCAACTGTCCTCCCCAAAAACATTTAAGTTTATATTATACATGTACTTGTAAAATTACAGCACTTCTTCATTAGACTTCTTGATTAAGTCACTTCTTCATTGCACTTCTTCATAGCACTTCTTCATTGCACTTCATCATAGCACTTCATTAGGACTCCTTTGTTAGCAGCCTTGCTGCGGGGAGGGGGCAGAGGCCCCTTGCTTTAATATTTTTAGATTCCGGCCTGAGCCATGGTCGAAAGAGGTCGAACCTCTACCCCTGTAAATTCAGAGCAGTACCTGTATATTTTGAGAAGTAAACCAAAGTAAAAGAAGTTTTTATCTTTTCCTTCGAGCCTTGTTCTCTTCAGGAACTCAGTCAGTAAAATCGATAAGTCATAAAAGAAAAATCGATAATTTTTGTATCAGAGAAAATATCAGAGTATTATAGAAAGAGAAGAATTAACAGAGTGGCGACCCTTTGCCCAAATTAAGAGACAACCCAAGCACCATAGAAGATATCGGCATAACAGTCTGGCGAGTCTGTAGCCAAGAGTTTAACAAGAGGCGACCGAAAAGAATTAGAATGTTATAGAAGAAATATCCGTTGCTTGCCTCCTAACCAGAACCCCCGTCGATTCCGAAACGACTCAGGGCCATAGACGGAGGGGTTAACAACTGGCGACCCTTTAACCAGGATCTTCACGACTCCTGGATTCTTCCAGTCTTCCAGACCCTTTACCAGGATCTTAACAGATTTTAAGAAGAAGATTATTTTAAGACGAAGATTATTTTAAGAAGATTATTATTTTAAGAAGATTATTATTTTAAGAAGATTATTATTTTAAGATTATTATTTTAAGAAGATTATTATTTTAAGAAGATTATTTTAAGAAGAAGAAGATTTTAACAAGAAGATTTTAAGAAGAGGCCACTCTTTGGCCAAGATAGAAATTACCCTGCATCATGATAAAACCAGTTGACCGGCGTGTCACGACTTCTTGTTCGTAACATCCACCCTTGAACCGGTGTGTCACGACTCCAAGTTCTCCACGCCTAGTTTTCATCCAAGAAGAAGTAGCCAGGAAGACGTCTTCAGGACACGTCTCAAGGATTTCCCCATAGAAAATTTTGTTAAGTACAGTTTGTTTTTTTAAGTAATTTATAAACATTTGAAAAGTCACTATTATTAACAGTTAATAATGAGTAACAAGTCAGAATTCACAAGAAACACAGTGAACATTCCATACACCAGTGATACATTTGCTTTTATTGAAACAGTAATTTTAACAGAGAGTTAATTGTCAAAGCTGGGCACTTGCGTTTTTTTTGCGGTACTGCGGTACTACCGCACTACAAACCGGTACCGCATAACGCAGTACCGCAAAGGATCGCTGAAAGTACAGGCTGTACTTTCAGCGATCCTTTGCGGTACTGCGTTATGCGGTACCGTTTGGTAGTGCGGTAGTACGCAGTACCGCAGTACCGCAAAAAAAAAACGCAAGTGCCCAGCTTTGTTAATTGTAAACAGAGAGTTAATTGTAACAGAGAGTTAATTGTAACAGAGTTAATTTCAAAGAGAGTTAATTTTCAAAGAGAGTTAATTTCAAAGAGAGTTAATTTCAAAGAGAGTTAATTTCAAAGAGAGTTAATTCAAGAGAGTTAATTTCGAGTTATTTTCACTGTTATATTCAGTATAGAATAATTTTTTTTTATGTATCAAAATAATAGTATCGTACCTTCGTTACATTAGAGTGAAATGTTGTTTACATTTTATATTTTTGTTTGCAAATTTTTTTCAAATTATGAATTGAATTGAGTTGCAAATTAAGAGAGAGAGAGTTTTTACAGAGAGTTTATAGATAGTTTATAGAGTTATAGAGTTACTGAAGCAGTTTCAAGTTCCATTTTCAGTTTTCAGACAGTTTCAGTTGGTTGTAACCAAAAGGGACAACCAAACCTCAGAGATTTATAAAGATACTTGAAGTCATTTTTGAAGTCATTTTTTGAAGTCATTTTTTGAAGTAGTTTTTGAAGTCAGTTTTGAAGTCA
>JAJOZX010000246.1:0-47500 GCA_023014485.1 Bathynomus jamesi
ATTATATATCTCATTTGGTTGATAACATATATAAGCTTTGCATTTTAACAAAAAAAAAACGGAAATTGTCTTACAAGAAATCTTATACTTAATTATGTGTAAAATATATACGTTTTGTCATGGCTCCATTTGAGTATCTATGAAATTAATTTGTCTCTGTAGGATCACAAAATGGATGAACATCGGCAAAGTACTTCCATTGTAGATTGGTCTTATAGAAACTGTTTTGTCTTGTTTTAATTGTTTATTGATTTTAATTTCATATTATTATTATTTAGCCTGAAGATGAGCATATTGCTCGAAACGCTGCATTAAAGAAGACTTTTCATGGCATTTACATTCCTCCTTGTCATTGGATTTCTCTTGAATATTATATATTATATATATATATAATATATATATATATATTAGGGTAATCACTTGCAATCTAGGGTAATATCACTTTCGAGCTAGGGTAGAGCGAACGCGACTCCTGGAAGCACTGGTAGGTTGAGAGACGAAGCGGAAGAGTACGCCTTGAGTGCCAGTGCCGGTGACGCTTGTCAGTTTCGTGTTCCTTCTTCCTATCAAAATTAACAGTGTTCAAATTCAGTGAACCATTGTGATACTTCTCCACTAAAACTTGTGAATGTGCCAAGATTACGCAGTTACAATCTCATCAGATAAACTGCAATACTTAACTAGTAATATTACATAAAATATATCTTCAAAATTTTCTAGCGACACCCGGCACTCCCTTTAGAGTCCTACGGCAAGCAGTGGCCTTGAAGTAACGAGTATACAAACAACCGAACGAACGAGACCTTTAAACGTACAAACAAACGAACGAACGAACGAACGAGTGAATCTTAACCCCATAAATTGCTCAAAATGGCTTCCAAAGGTCAGGTAAACGCCCTGAAATTAGAAATGAAGGGTCTAGCAAATAAGTATAATTCCCTCTTTGACTTAGTGCACAAAAGTAATAGTGTAATCAAAGACCTTGAGGCAGTAATAAAAGTTGCGCAACATAATAACGAATTGTTAAAGAGGGACAATGCAAAACTGGAATATAGAAATATGGAGCTCGAAAAGAGCATTCAGTATGCACACGACCAGATAAAGGATCTTAACTCTAGTCTAAACTCGCTTACTAAAAATAATCGTAACATAGAGATGATAAAAAATGAGCACGATTCAATTAAGAATAAATTAAACAGCCTAGACGATAATTCACGTGCCAATAATTTAATCATAATGGGGGTATCTGAAATGAATAGAGAAACAAACGGCGACACGAAGAAAAAGGTGGAGGACATAATAAAAGATAGACTGAATTTGAGGAATATTAAGATAAAAAATGCTTTTAGATTAAAAAAACAATTTCCACCACAAAAAGCAAATTCTAGAGTTAATGACACGACTGAATCTAAGACGCCCACTTCAGCTATAAAAGTAATATGCGAGGATGAAACTCACAGAGATTTAATACTAAAAAACAGAAGAAAGCTGAAAGGATCAAAAATCTTCGTCAATGACGACGTATGTGAGGAAACACGTAAAATTCGTAAAGAAAAGCTCCCTCAACTCATAGAAGCGAGGAGACTCGGGAAAGTTGCCTACTTCCTTGGAGCGAAGTTAATGATTAAAGAGAGAGAGAGACTCCTCCAGCGCGGAATACTTCGGTCAAAGGAGTTCACCTTGTTAGTGAAAAAGTATTCGAAGCTATGAGAACTAAGAAAACGCCAGCCGACAGTCGGCACACAGGAGGCCTGCGAATAACTCCGCATACAACCTCAACAGTCGACTTTCCCATTCTCGGCTCAACTGGGCGGTAATCCCTTATTCCCGTATTCTGTATCTAGTGAAATTGTTTGAGAACTACTGTTAAATGGCTTTCATCGATAAAGACTTTCATAGTATATGTGCCGATATTAATCATTTCAATTCATTACCAAACAATTCTGTATCCAGTTTAGAGAATCTAGATCAGGAATCTGGTATAGGCAATTGCATGGTCTCATCGATAGACGAGTTTAATGCCTTTGTATTACAAAAAGATATTTATAAAAATCTTTCAGTACTAAATCTAAACATTCGAAGCTTACCTAGGAACTATAACTACTTATTGGCCCTTTTGAAAACTTCTACGGTCAAATTTAGTGTTATAATTCTCACGGAAACTTGGTTAAATAGTAGTATTAAAAACCTATATAATATAGATAATTACGTTGCTTATCATACTGTAAGAGATGGTCAGATTGTGGGGGTATCTCTGTGTATGTGCATCAAACTTACGACTCTAACGAAGTATTTTCTCTATGTAATAGTGACAATGAAAACCTGATTGTGAATATAAAAGACAAAAGTAATGTATATTCTGTCCATGCAATATATAAACCACCTAATACTAATATGAATAGCTTTTTAATTCACTTAGATAACATGTTATGCAACTTTCATAAATCGAATGCCATAGTTGCGGGAGACTTCAACATCAATTTGCAATCTGAAACAATCTCTCATAAATTTTTAAACTTAATGAATTCTTTCTATCTTAGTCATTCTATTACCAAACCCACTCGAGTCTGCAGTTATGGCAATCGAATAACAGAATCTACGATTGATAATATATTTGTAAATAGCAATGCCCTCGTAAACTCTGGAATTATAACCACTAACATCAGTGATCATTTTCCTACTTACGCTATTTTCAATAACATTGTTCAGGTTGCGGACAAAACAACTACTGATGACAGAATATTCTCAGAGGTTAACAAAAGAAAATTTATTGGGGCAGTAGAAAATACTCGACTTGACTGTGACGAACCTTTAAATGACCCAGATCATATGTTTCAGTTCTTCTATGACACCTTATTCCATATTTTTAATATTTGCTTTCCTTTAAGGAGAAAAACAGGTTCGCCCAAAAGGGTCGCAAATCCATGGATCACTCCAGGAATTATCACTTCAATAAAGAATAGAGATAAATTATTCAAATTGCAATTGCAGAGCAAAATTCCTAAAATACAATATACTCAATACAGAAACAAATTAACTAAAATAATCAAAATTGCAAAATATAACTATTATAACAATCAATTTTCCAAACATAAAGGAGACATGAAAAACACTTGGACAACCATAAACAATCTTCACGGAAAACAAATTAAGAAAAATCCAATAGAGAAATTAAATGTTGATAATAAAAAAATCACTGATGATACTGCTATTGCAGACTCTTTAAATGCACATTTTACTTCAATAGCGGATAAGCTTCGCTCACAATTAATAAATAATGATCACTCACCTCTAGAATATATGCCACCCAGCCCACTAAATTCATTTTCTTTTGTTCCTGCTACCTCTACTGAGGTCCAGAATATTATTGGTAAATTAAAAAATACAAAAAATAACATTCATAACATTCCTGTACCTATATTGAAACTTGTTAAAGATAAGATATCTGTAACTTTGGCTAAAATTATCAATCAAAGTATTTCCAAAGGAATATTCCCATCAATGCTAAAAACTGGTTGTATAACACCCCTTTTTAAAGGGGGTGATCCTACACTAGCAACAAATTACAGGCCGGTGTGTTCATTATCTGTGTTCAGAAAAGTTTTCGAAAAAATTGTAAAAAGTAGAATGCAGCGATATTTAGAATCTTACAATTTATTATCTCCAAATCAATATGGCTTCCGTAATAATAGAACAACGGAAATGGCTATTTTAAATCTTATGGAAAATGTAAATATAGCTAAGGAGAACAAAGAAATAATGATGTCAATATTTATAGATTTGAGTAAGGCGTTTGATGTAATAGACCATAATATTCTACTTAATAAATTGTATTGTTACGGCTTTAGAGGGGCAATCAGTGATTGGTTTAAAAGTTATTTGTCCGATAGATATAATTTTGTATCAGTAAATAAGGTTTGCTCCACTAAAGCGCTTGTCAAACATGGTGTGCCACAGGGCTCAGTGCTGGGTCCACTGTTATTTTTATTATATATAAATGACCTTCCACGTTCATCTGATATACTGAACTTCATAATGTTTGCAGATGATACAACTCTCTCCTTTTCTTGCAAAGATGTTAATACAGCTAAGAATATATTTCATTCAGAATTCATCAGTGTAATGAAATGGTTGACCACCAATAAACTCTTCCTAAATACCAGTAAAACAAATTTCATGATTTTTACTAATAAAAGAAATGTATATCTTGATGAACTCAATGTTAATGAAATCACCATAAAGGAGTGTACTGTAACAAAATTTCTTGGTGTAATGCTAGATAAGAATTTGCAATGGAGTGATCATGTAAATTATATCGCGAAAAAGATTTCAAGGAGCATTGCTATAATGTTTAAACTTAGAAATGTAGTCCCTAAACAAGTTTTATTGACTCTTTATCATACTCTTGTTCTTCCTTATATAACATACTGCACCCTTGTTTGGGGAAACTCCGCTAACAACGCATTAAATGGTATCTTTGTCATCCAAAAACGAGCAATAAGGTTATTATCTGATGCTGATTTCCTTGATCACTCTAGTGCATTATTTAAAGAGCTAAACCTACTAAAGCTCAATGATATAACCAAACTGGCACATTTTATTTTTATTTACAAGTGTAAGAGCAAAATCATTAATTTGCAATGGGTAAATAGATATTTTGTAACTCATCAAGAAATCCACCCGTATCAGACCAGAAATAGATCAAAGCTTGTTATACCTCAATTTAGATTGTCTTCATCTCAAAAACTACCCATTTTCATTGGATTGAAACTATGGAATGACTTGCATGCCGATATAAAAAATATTGCGAATGTAAATTTGTTTAAAACCAAGTTAAAATCCCGATTAATAATGGGATACTAACAAAAATCTTGGATTAATGTCCACTAATAATGTTTAATATTGTCCATTAATATTGTTTAATATTGAAATACAGGCTTTAACTATTAATAATACTTATTTACTTATTTATTTATTTTATTATTAATTTATAACGGCTAGCTGCTTATTTTTAATAAGAGCCCAGTAAAGCCTAAAGCTTAAGGGCCAAATAAAAAAATTAAAAAAATAAATAGTCGAGCTTCACTATTATTTATGTCATTGTAAAAATTGTAACTTGTAAAAAGACTACTGTATTTATTTTATTATTAATAAAGGTTATTCTATTCTATTCTATTCTAAGTGTAAGTGAAACAGTTTGGATTTATGCCGGGAAGGAGAACGACAGATGCAGTTTTTGCATTGAAACAGTTGGCAGAGAGGTACAGAGAGGGGCAGAAGGCGTTGCACATGGTTTTTATTGACTTGGAGAAGGCATATGATAGGATACCACGGCAGGAAGTTTGGAGATGCTTAAGGGAAAAGATGGTACCGGAAAGTATGTTAAACTGATCAAGGGGATGTACAGGGGAGTAACTACTAAGGTGAGGAGTAGTGTGGGTGTGTCGGAGAGCTTTCGGGTGGAAGTTGGTCTGCACCAAGGATCAGCTTTGAGCCCCTTCCTTTTCAATGTGGTATTCGATGTGTTGACGGACGGGATTAGAGGGGAGGCGCCGTGGTGCATGATGTATGCAGACGATGTTGTGTTGAGTCGGGAGACGAAAGAGGAGGTGGAGCAGCAGTTGGAAAATTGGAGAGAGGCGTTGGAAAGTAGGAGGATGAGAATTAACCGAAAGAAGACCGAATATATGAGATGTGATGTGCAGCAGGACCGAGGAGGGGAAGTGACATTGAGTGGAGAACGTGTTAAGACGGTGGAGTATTTTAAATACTTGGGGTCAACAGTGGATGCAGAGGGGGAGAGCAGAGAGAGAGATAAACTGTAGAATACAGTCGGGGTGGAAGAACTGGAGGGACGTATCAGGGGTGCTCTGTGATAAGAGGGTCCCAGTGAAACTGAAGGGAAAGGTATTCAAAACAGTGGTGAGGCCGGCAATGTTGTATGGAATGGAGACTGTGCCAATGAAGAAGAGCAATGAAGGAAAAATCGATGTGGCTGAAATGAAGATGTTGAGATGGATGTGTGGAGTGACGAGGAGGGATAGGGTCAGAAATGAGCATATAAGGGGAACAGTGAAGGTGGCGGAAGCATCTAAGAAGGTGCAGGAGGCCAGGCTGAGGTGGTATGGACACGTCAGGAAAAGAGAGGAGGAGTATGTGGGGCGCAGAGTGCTGGAGATGGAGTTGCCGGGACGGAGAAGAAGAGGAAGACCGAAGACGAGATGGAGGGACTATGTGGTGGCGGACATCAGGGAGAAGGACTTGGAGAAGGACGTGGTATACGACAGAGGAGAGTGGAGAAGACGAACCAAAAACAGCGACCCCACGTAAAGATGGGATAATAAGCTGCGGAAGAAGAAGAAGTTCTAAGATAAAACTTGAGTAAATGATAATCAAATTTAAATGTATTGACCAGATTAAATTAATACCAGAATGTGCTTACCTTAAACACAAAGCCAACAAATAATTAAAGTATTGATTACTTCCAGCCCTCAATGATTTAAGCCTAAGAAACTAGCCAAACCTAACAATTCAATAACTCCTAAACTGAATTATTATATGAAAAAAATAATTTAGATAAAGCACAAAAAATGACCCTAGATTTTAGATTTTAAACTTAAACTGCTAAAGCTTTAAATCAAAGCTGAAAGCAAATAAATTTCCTAACTCAATACTTTGAATAAGGGGAAAACTAGAGACTTCCTCACAAAGTAAAAGCTGAGTATAAACGCCAAAGAACCTAATCTAACCTACGACTTCCGCTTCTAGAAGCTTCTTAGTTGGTTTATAGAATTTCGGAAGAAAACGAAACAGTATATAGCCTACTAGTGGTGGATTTATGTAGACTTTTAATAGAATACATAATTATTATGATCGAATATGAATTAATTATTTATTTTCGTTGATTTTGGTCGGTTTGTGGTTATGTTTTAATAGGTTTTAATTGGTTTGTAATATATTTTGAAAACTGTTAAGCCGTTGGGAGTATATTTCAAGAATTCCTGAACCCATTGTCTAAATATTTTAGACAACCGGAAACTATTCCACCTATTTACTATTCTATGCGTAAAAAAGTTTTTGGCAACTGCTGTCTCGAACCTTCTACTTGTCAACTTACACCCGTTATTTCTAGTCCTATTATATTGAGATATTTCGAAAAAGCTATCTCTATCTACGTTATCGAACCCATTCATAATTTTGAAAACCTGGATTAGATCACCCCTTAGCCTCCGAGTCTCGAGTTTAGTCAATTTTAACTCCTTAAGCCTGTCCTCGTACGACTTCGACCTAAACGACCGAGTCATCTTAGTTGCTCGTCTTTGAACTCTTTCGATTTTGTCTATATCTTTTCGCATATGCGGATTCCAAAATTGGATCGCGTACTCCAAATGAGGTCTAACTAATGATTTATAAAGAGGAACAATAATATCGCGCGATTTGTACTCAAAATTCTGAGCTATAAAACCTAACACTTTGTTCGCTTTATTGACCGCTGCTGTACTTTGTTTCGCGACTTTTAAATCACCAGTGACTATAACTCCTAAATCTTTTTCCTGCTCTACGCTTGCTAACTCCTTCCCTGACATACTATACGCAAAATTACCGTTACGCGAACCTATATGTAAAATTTTGCACTTATCGACGTTAAGTCTCATTTTCCATGTAACTGACCAATCAACGATTTTATTCAGATCTTCCTGGATTTTACCTCTATCTTCGTCATTAATCGCCCGACCACCCAACTTCGTGTCATCCGGAAACTTTGAAACAGTACTGACTAGGCTGACATCTAAATCGTTACTATATATAAGAAAAAGCAAGGGGCTCTCCATCAACGACCACCCTCTGTTTCCTACCTCGCAACCACTCTTCTATCCAATTTATTACTACACCCTTGATTCCATGAGCCTTAGTTTTTTCAATGAGTCTTTTGTGCGGTACGGTGTCAAACGCTTTTTGAAAATCTAAATACACTACATCAACCGCCTGATGACTATCGTAAACTTCAACCACGCTTTGAAAAAATTCTAAAAGATTAGTTAAGCAAGATTTGTTTCGCCTAAAACCGTGCTGCGTATCTCTAACCAAGTTATGCAATTCTAAGTGTTCGACTATATGATCCCTAATTATTGATTCCAGTAGCTTACCTACAACAGACGCTAAACTGATTGGCCTATAATTTCCCGCCGCACCTTTATCGCCTTTCTTAAAGATAGGTGTTACATTTGCTAACTAAATTACTAACTATGGAAGCACCCGAAGCAGTTACAAACATGAAACTTCACACACACACACATATTGATTACGTCCCCAGGTTGTGCAACTGGCTGTTAATAAATTAAATTATTAAAATTTCTGGGCCAGATATTAGAGTTGTGTGAACAATGGCAGACCAGTCCACTTACACTCTGGAGGAAAGGATAGTGATGAGCACATGGGCTCATGAAAGGTCACACACTGCCAAAACGATGTATGATATCCAGAATGATTTCAACACAAGATTCAATGAGGCTGCACCACCAAACAAGACGGTATTACGCTAGGAGAAAAAGCTGTTTGAAATTTGCTCGGGAAAATCAACAACGCGAGCAAAACAATGTGAAGGTGTGATTGCATCAGTGGCTCGTTCATCGAAAAAATCACTTCGGAAACGATCACAAGAACTTGCAATCCCTATGTCCACAATGAGAGATCACATGACAAAAGATCTCGGCATGAAACCATACCGCCCGTCATTTGTTAATGAATTAAGCGATACAGATATGCAGAAATAATGGTGCGCACACATTCTTGATTACTAACTGTAGTTACTGTAAAGTAATTGTTGATAGTGACTTGTTTCTTAAATTACACCTACTATATATAAATACAATTAATCACAAAAAAATTGATATTACAATATGTACATTTTGTAGGAGGTGACGGGACTTTTCGAACACCCTGTAGAGTGATTGATACGATGTATAATCATTGAAAATTATCCGGAATCTCACTTTTTAATTTTTCTTCAGTTGTTAATCTACTCCCGCTCGCTCCATTCACAGTTCCACAGTTTGGGAAACACTGCTCTATATATATATATATATATATATATATATATATATATATATATATATATATGTGTGTGTGTGGGAATGAACTCAGAATGGTTCCCTGAGTTTTTTATGATACACACAGACCGTGCATGGAACAAGGAACTCTTCTGTGATAATTAAATCCACTATAGTCCGAATAAGTAATGGTAAATGACAAATACCATAGTTTTTCTTTTTCATGATGCAAGCCAGACGTGGGCAACGGGTCTCTCGCAAAGAGGTCCCATAAATATAGCTTCCCTCACCAGCTATCTGCAAAGCAGACAGGATCCAGCTTTGGGACATGGATCTAGGGTTTAAAGCAGCCTAGCCCCACTACATTTAGAACCTCAATATAAGTAAAAGACTCGTTGCATTCACGTCGGATTCAATAAATCAAAGAAAAAGGGGTAACTATTATATTTTTAGCCAAAACCAAAACTTAAGCCTCAACTGGCAGAATTGAGCGTCCACTTTTCAAGGCACATAACCCTAGATCCATGTCCCAAAGCTGGATCCTGTCTGCTTTGCAGATAGCTGGTGAGGGAAGCTATATTTATGAGACTTCTTTGCGAGAGACCCGTTGCCCACGTCGGGCTTGCATCATGAAAAAGAAAAACTATGGTATTTGTCATTTACCATTACTTATTCGGACTATAGTGGATTTAATTATCACAGAAGAGTTCCTTGTTCCATGCACGGTCTGTGTGTATCATAAAAAACTCAGGGAACCATTCTGAGTTCATTCCCATATATATATATATATATATATATATATATATATATATATATAGAGCAGTGTTTCCCAAACTGTGGAACTGTGAATGGAGCGAGCGGGAGTAGATTAACAACTGAAGAAAAATTAAAAAGTGAGATTCCGGATAATTTTCAATGATTATACATCGTATCAATCACTCTACAGGGTGTTCGAAAAGTCCCGTCACCTCCTACAAAATGTACATATTGTAATATCAATTTTTTTGTGATTAATTGTATTTATATATAGTAGGTGTAATTTAAGAAACAAGTCACTAGCAACAATTACTTTACAGTAACTACAGTTAGTAATCAAGAATGTGTGCGCACCATTATTTCTGCATATCTGTATCGCTTAATTCATTAACAAATGACGGGCCGTATTGTTTCATGCCGAGATCTTTTGTCATGTGATCTCTCATTGTGGACATAGGGATTGCAAGTTCTTGTGATCGTTTCCGAAGTGATTTTTTCGATGAACGAGCCACTGATGCAATCACACCTTCACATTGTTTTGCTCGCGTTGTTGGTTTTCCCGAGCAAATTTCAAACAGCTTTTTCTCCTAGCGTAATACCGTCTTGTTTGGTGGTGCAGCCTCATTGAATCTTGTGTTGAAATCATTCTGGATATCATACATCGTTTTGGCAGTGTGTGACCTTTCATGAGCCCATGTGCTCATCACTATCCTTTCCTCCAGAGTGTAAGTGGACTGGTCTGCCATTGTTCACACAACTCTAATATCTGGCAAAGAAAAAAAAGTCAATGAAACATAAATTCAATTAATCACAAAAATAAAATTGGTATTACAATAATGTACATTTTGTAGGGGGGTGACGGGACTTTTCGAATACCCTGTACTTAATGATATTAAAAAAGCGTTCATAAAACCTTCCAGCTACTATACATCAATAAAATAAATATTAATTTTCAATGGTACCTCAAACTGATTATGGTACCAGTAAATTACAATCTGTAAAACCTATTTCTAGTTGAAATAAAGGAGACTCAAACTTCAGTTTGAAGGGGGGCGTTGGATAAAAAAGTTGGGATAGCAAGTTACCGCTTTCAGTACGAGTACTTATACCCGTAAAGTAGCTACCACACTCCTTGTGGAAATAGTGGTCAAAAGGGGGTTTCTTCAGTTAAGCAATGGATAAGATTAATGTTAAATTAACATTTTCCTTTTATTAACTTAAATTTTATAATTAG
Organism: Bathynomus jamesi; assembly: GCA_023014485.1. Classification (NCBI taxonomy): domain Eukaryota; kingdom Metazoa; phylum Arthropoda; class Malacostraca; order Isopoda; family Cirolanidae; genus Bathynomus; species Bathynomus jamesi. The sequence goes on from JAJOZX010000246.1 coordinate 11,041, forward strand.
AAGAATATTAGTTAGATTAATATTGTTTATTTCTAAGAGTTAATTAATTTAGGGTTGCCAGACGTTCTGTATTTTACGGGACAGTCCCGCATTTGATCCAAAAATGCCTCGTCAAAATTCCGCGTTCAAAATGTCCCGCAAAAAAGTATTTTTTAAGCAAATTTTTTGGGGATGAATTGATTTAGAATTTCAATATTATGTATAATAATTTCAATTTATTCACAATGTTTAATTGTTAAATATTATCTTAATAAAATTTTTCTAATTTTGTTTGTTGTAACCGGTGAAGAAATCTAGTTTCAATTTGAAAAAAAAATTTGGTCTTAAAAAATAACCAGAAAATTTTTTGTCCCGCACAGGCATTTGAAAAATCTGGCAACCCTAAGTTAATTTAACTTTAAGCTACATCTGTTTTCTAAACAGTTGTACAGTGACAACGGTATCTTGCTGAGAAGGGGCAGCTAGTGCTATGAATATTAAATTATTCTTGATTCATTGCGACGATAGCTGATTATACACTAGGCAACAAATTTCAACTTTTTTTTTGTTACAGACACGTGAACTACTGATTCCTACTAAAGCGCTGATGCTGATTTCAGATCTGATATCAAAATTTCTCTATCACGTCCAGATTTTGTGTAACCGAAAACCCCTATTTTTCATTTTTTTTCTCACCCGCTTCTATTACGAAAGCCGTCTAAGCTACTTTTCCGTGCCACGTTTTATGTTAAGCATACTTAAATAATTAGTGAACAGGGATGTCTTTCCTCCTTTATTCTGGCTTAAGACAGACAGCGGAATTCCACTGGCGGAGTTACCACCCCTGCGCCCAACCATCCACCCAAAGCGCGTTAGTATTTTGTTGTTACTACTGAAAGGCAAATTCCTGTTCTTAAGTGAAACTTTGGTGTGTCCTCTTCCTTTGTCGCTTGTAGGATGACGAGCTCTCCTTCTGCAGGAACCAACAATAATAATCTCCCATCATATTTGGGTTGAAATTACCTTGGTATCTGTTTTCCATAACTGAGATCTGTTGGTGGAAGCGCTCACCATGCTCGTCACTTACAGCCCCAAGGTTGGCCGGGAAGAAGTCAAGATGAGAATGTAAAAAATGAATTTTCAAAGACATTCTGCATCCCATTATTTCATAAGATTTAAGCATGTTTTCTACGAGTTTACGGTGGTTTTCAGCTTTGTGGTTTCCAAGAAAATTTTTGACAACTTCAACGAAAGATGTCCATGCTCCTAGTTCATTCTCATTTAGGTTAGATGGAAACGATGAGTCGTGGATGACACTGCGGATCTGTGGTCCAGTGAAAACTCCAGCTTCTAGCTTAGCATCTGTCAATATTCCTTTGAATTTATCCTTTAAATATTGGAAACCACTACCTTGATGATCCATACCCTTCACGAAATTTTTCATAAGGCCAAGTTTAATGTGAAGTGGTGGAAGATGTACTTTCTGAGGGTCAATAAGTGCTGGGTGTTTCACATTGTATTTACCAACAACATGTTCAGTTCTAGATGGCCAATCATGTTTTTTGTAGTGGTTCTTGTCATCTCTGCTGTTCCATAGACACAAAAAGCACATATGCTTTGTGTAGCCCAACTGTAACCAAGAAGTAATGATACAACTTTAAGGTCGCCACAAATATTCCATGTGTGGTCCTTATATTTGATGAGTCTTAGCAGCAGTTTCATCGATTCATGTCTCATTAAGGCCAGTGGCATGTGCTACAGGTATTGAAGGTTTTTCATTGCCGTTGTGCAGTAATACAGCTTTAAGGCTAGCTTTACTAGAGTCAATGAACAGTCTCCATTCTTTTGGATCATAGCGACAGCCAATCCCTTGCATCAGACCACTGATATCGTGGCAGAAACAAACGTTTTCTTCCTGTAAGTAAAATGATGAAAACTGCAAATGGCGATGGCGGAAATGGGAAACTTTGGTGTTTGGTTGGAGAAGATTAAATTCTTGAAGTCTTGAACCAAGCAACTCTGCCTTTTCTTTTGGTAATTCCAAATCGCGCACTAAGTCATTTAACTCCGCTTGACTTAACAAATGTGGGGAAATATTTGCATCTGGAACATATATGCCATCTTTCCCTGTTTCTATATCACTAGCAGAATCTTCAGATGAACTGCTGTCTGTTATCGTTGCTGGTGGAACTGGTGGTGGATTTGTTTCATCATGTGGTACTGGTTTCATTGCTGATTCGCAGTTTGGGTACGTGATCTTTGATTTGTTTTTCTTTGTGAAACCAGCAATCTTTGTCAAACAAAAATAACAATCATTGAAGTGATTTTTCGGCTCACGCCAAACCATGGGGACTGAGAACGGCATAGCTTTTCTTTTACCATTCATCCAAGCTATTAACATTGCATTGCACTGTGCACAGCAAATATGTGGTGCCAGTCCCTCTGTTGGTCTCCTAACTTACAGTCAAAATAACACTTGTAGGCAAGTTTAATCTTTGTTGTTATGTTTCTACGTTGTGGCTTAGGTGTATATTGTCCACAGACAAAGCAGAAGTTGTCTGGGTGATTTACACAAGCACGTCTATTTGATGCCATTTTGAATTACCATACAATATCTGAAAAAACGTAGAAAGTAATTATTACGATGTGCAAAATAAAAAGAAATACACACCGTAGTACAAAACAAATGCTATAAAAACACACAAGTCACCACAACCTGTCACTTGCTCATCAGCAGAGAGCTTCAACAACCGTTCTGCTTGACTGTCACGTAGCGACTGACCGTTGGGCCGTTGCCCGTTACTATGCTCTTGACTCAGTGTTGCCAACTCGGGATAAATTTTATTTATCAAAATTGTTCGAATTTGTATATAGTTGGCAAAAAAAATTGCTTTTAACCTTGAAAAGCAAGTTTCATATTACTGGCATTAAGCCGATTAAAACCAAAATCTGGACGTGGTAGAAAATTTTACTAAAAGTGATTTGCATTTTACACAAAATCTAGACGTGATAGAAAAAATCTAATTATAGATTTGAAATCAGCATACCGAAATTAGCTAGGAGCACCTATTTGGTCTTCTGTAACAAAATCTTTGTTGCCTAGTGAATTATTGGATGACTGGTTGTCAGTTTGCTTTTGGAAAAGGAAAAGTACCGTGTTTAGGTGCTTTAGTTCATTGTAATAATTAGGGCCAAAAGAAAACACACCGTTCCAGCTGGGAATTAATTGTGGTGAAACCTGCTTTGGGGGAACAATCAATCCAAGCTTCTGCTTTGGAATAACTGTAACAAAGTCCAGGCTTGGTATCCAAGGAAAGGGCTACATCTGGTGCTGTAATGTAACTTTTTTCTTGCCCATACGCTGTCCCCACCATTGGTCAGCGAAATTTTAAGGTGGCGATGTACCGTATGGCACGTATCCCACGCCCCCTCATTACAGCACTGGCTACATCATAGCCAAAGTCACAGCACCGCTTTCTGTCGATCACTGAAGTTAAGCGACATTGGGTCTGGGTAGTAGTTTTATAGAGGAGCCGGTCTCTTCGTCCAGATTATTTAGCGACCGGTGGTTGAGATTCCACGTAGCTGTAGATTCCAGTGATGTAGGGGTCGGTCTCAGTCTTGGGTGCTTAGGTCTCGGTCTCAGCCATGGTGGTGTCGACTACATCACTGTGATGTTCCACAAGTGAAACTAACACTTATCTTGTTTTAAGTAGGCATTAAACTGCTGAAAATTGCCACAAACTGAATTTGTGAATAAATTTAGTAAATTTTGCTATTGTCACTCGATAACCTCTTTACAATCTTTATTCCTGAATGTGAAATACAGAGCTTAGGAATTAGGTATTATTAAAAAATTGCATATGATCTTGGTCTCGGGTGCTTAGGTCTTGGTCTCGGGTGCTTAGGTCTTGGTCTCGGGTGCTTAGGTCTTAGTCTCGGGTGCTTAGGTCTTGGTCTCGGGTGCTTAGGTCTTGGTCTCGACTACATCACTGGTAGATTCCCTCCGTCATATGATTTTATGATTCGCGTAAGACGGCTATGGTATACCTGACCTCTGATCTTTCTGCCATTTCTGATTGGGAGAGAAAAAAACCTTGTCTTTCAATGCCTCAAAAACTCGGTTCCTCCTCCTCCTGTCTACTCGTCACAATCTTCCACACGACTATCCCCTTACCTTCAACAACACACAAATCAATCCTTCCTCTTCTCTTAACATTCTTGGTGTTTCGTTTTCTCGTGATCTTTCCTGGAAAGATCACATATACTCTTTCCAAAGCAGCTTCTAAGAGGTTAGGTGTACTGTACCGCCTCCGCAGTTCCTTCAACCCCATTCAGTGCTCGTTAAAAAAGTAGTAGTGGAACACTAGTGAGCCGGAGGCAGAGGTTGCGGGGCAGTCGACCGAGCCCACGCAGCGGCGAGGCGCACAGTAGCGCCGTGGCCCGTAGGGGCACGGAGCGCAGGGAGATTAAGGGTGCTCATCAACTTAGTATGTGTGAAATATACTTATTTTAGGTATTCACTTTACATTCCTCTTTATGATAAATTTCACAAATTAATAAACTTTAAGAACAAAAATAACACGCGAGATAATAATCGGTGCAAGAAATACTTCATGCAAAAAGAAATGCAGGCCAAATATAAGTGCCGGAACGACGTTCCGGTGCGTTCCGGCACAAATTAACCACTGCCTGCCCCCACTCAGTTGCTGTCTTTGTACAGGGGTCTCGTCCGTTCCTGTATGGAGTACCTTCTCACGTGTGGGATGGCTCGACCCACAGCCGTACTTGACCGGGTGGAATCAAAGACTTTTCGTCTCATCATTTCCCCACCTCACTGACTATCTTCAATCTCTCTCTCTCTCTCTTCGCAGCACTGTTGCCTCACTCTCTCTATCGCTATTATAATGGACATTGCTCTTCTGAACTCTCCCAACTAATAAATCAATTTAAAAAATTGTGATATAGCGCTTTCATTTTGAGTTATGGCCTAGGTTTTGGATATGGACCGAAAATTATGGAAATCTGAAAATATAGCCAGAGATGCAAACTTAGTCTATATTTATGTTTTTAGTGTCATGAAATCGATTGGTGGTGGTTTAGAAGCAATTAGAGGTGATGGTCATGCTCCAAGGGCATGAGTCAAGATCATTTTGTTAAAGAATAGCTTAATTTTTCAGATTTCCATAATTTTCGGTCAATAGCCTAAACCTAGGGGTTGGGGTCAAGTATTGAGCCATAACTCAAAACTAAAGCGCTATATCACAATTTTCAAAATTGATTTATTAGTTGGGATAATGTGGGAAATTTCTAAAGCAATAAGGAAGCTTCTATCACTGTATCTATGGGAGCTAGGTCAAAAATAATGCATGTCGGAAAATGAAAATGAAGCTATTTTTTAACAAAATGACCTTGACCTCCAATCGTTTTGAAACCTCGGAAATCGATTCAGCACCTCCGAAAACCATAATATCGACACCAAGATCGTCAAAATCGGCTCATTAGTTACTGACATATGACACTTAGCGTTTGAATGGATGCGGATGGCAGCCATCTTGGAAATATGCTAATTAGGACCCCGTGGGACATTTTTTCCCGCTGGCAACATAAAAATTATTTACGTAGATGTTCTAGGAGTGCTAAAAATCATTTTGGAATTTAGTTTGAGGTGCATGGGAACCTATATCTCCTGCCATACTACTGTTTATGGCCTCCAGTCTTTCAGACAGTGTCCAGGCATCTCGAACACTTTGAACCTTGCTGTTGCCTCTTCTTCCTACTTCCTACATAGAAAAAAAGATAAAAAAAGAAAGGAAAATACTCAGAGGATCACAGTTCAACGAAATATGCACTATCAAGGGATAAAATATCTGAACTACGTAAAGGTGGAAATAAAAATTAAAAAATAAAATTGTACTAAAACTGAACCATTTCCCGGATAAAGTTGCATACCTGAAGGGACCTACTCAAGAACAAGCCCAGACTTTTACATGCCCAGCGGGAACTCATCTGAAAGACTGCCAGAGAAATTGTAAAAAATGAGTTTTATATCGACATAAAAGAACTACAAAGTGACAACTATAACATATTTCGGGTGGACAGAACAGAACAGAAAGACGAAAATGAGGCTGTGCTATTTATGCACACGAAAAACATATGGCAGAAATTATAGTAAGTAATTCAAACAACTATAGAGAATTAGGAGCCAGAAACAGAAATCGTTTACACACACACACACACACACACACAGATTCCATATTTTCATACTACACTAGTACAGTCGATACCGTTTAAGTGTTCACTTGCCGAATTGAACAACCCGTGTATGTGTACACTTTTCCGATGTAATGGATTTTTCTTATTAAAATTTGATCGGCTGTGTACACCGTGGCTAGAAAAACCTGGGTAAATATACTCTTTGAACTGCGAAAATACAAAAATTTTGACGCTAAAATAGCAATTTCTTGCCATTTTTTAGCACTTCTACTCACAATCTCGGAGAATCAAAAAAACCATAATTGATTTTTTTCAGGAAGCAGTTTATTTGACCATGTTTTTATGCAAATTGTGTTAAACTGTAATAATATGTATTTTTTCTAGAATTGCAAAGGTAAATTTCACTTGTGAATGCATCAATCTCAATTAAAACTTCTTTTTTATTGCTTTTTAACTGTCTCTTGTCTTATTCTTCACATACAGCCCCTGGCAACCCAAATAGACAGAAAGTAGGTGACTCTGTTGTGTACCGCCCGGGTAGAAAGAAGACCATAAATAGTGCCCTTTTTTTAATTTTATGCTACTGAGGCGTAAAGTAGGCCCACATCGAGTCAGCAATCCTGAGGTAAGACCGAATAGGACCTCCAAGTCCGTAAATCTTGTTTTAGTCTAGCTTAACTTAGGCTATAAGTTAAAGTAGTCCTTCAGAGCTTGGCCGTTCAAGGCCCTGCTGGGATTCTCTTCTAAAAAAAATAGAAAATAAAAAAAGCTTGCTGCTGTTGTACTTTTAAAACGGTTAACATTTAGGTTTGGTTCCATTCCATTTTCTTGTCACTGTAATACTACTATAAATTAATCTCTTACTTTAGTCGTGTTTAAAGGTCCTGAGAAACACTTAAGGTTGTCGGTTTTGTAATTAACGCTTGATTAGTTTGTAAGGGTTCGAAATTCTAGTTCTCCGTGTGCATAATAACATAATTCAGGATTTAAATTTCCATATAATTTGGCTGTCTCTCAAATTGCAAACTTTCCTGTAATCTAATTCATTTTCAAACTCATCCTTGTTTCAAAGTAGTTGTCACCTATTACGTAACTGTTTAAATTAATTTTTCCTTATTTATTTTACTTTTGTCTTTAGAGTGTAATTTCTTATTTGATATCACCTGAAGATCAGGGCCCCCAGCCTCAATTACCAAATGATATCTTCGTTAAAACTAACGAAAATATCATGACTTGACCTAACCAATCGTCAAGGGCGTACAGTTGACCTAACCGGGCATTCAATTTAATTTATTATATTTGGTATTGTAAAGCGAAAAACAAGAATACATGGGGGCCCTGATCTTCGGGTGATCCCTTATTTGCGGTATTTCATTTTTGTTTACTATTACGTACTTACTACATTGACGAATTAATTTTTCTCTTCAAAATTTAACTTAAATTCTGCCATATTGTTTGAACTTGGTTACCCACTATCGTCAATGTTTTACCTACGAGTATATATAGTAGTGTTATAATTTCATTATTATTCGTTTAACCCCCGTAATTAATCATCTTAGGTTTGTCTCTCTTTTTTCCCGGTGTCAATTTTGGCTTTGCTGTTCTCAACTCCAATTATGATTTTTTCTAATCCAGTAACTTCGCTGTTATAATTTATCTAAATTTTTATCATCGTTTTATAATTTCATATTTTATACGATTATCATTTTGTTTCTTATCCTAGTTCTTTATTACGTTTTTAATCGTTTAATGTCCCAAGTAATTGTTATTCTGTTCATACATTATGCTTTAATTTTAGTTTTTCATAATTTAGATGATTTGTTACGATAAAAAATTTCCAATTTGTTTTCTTTGATCAAATTTTGTTTACGTAATGGCTGTTTTAAGAGGCTGGTTGTCGATCCCAAGAATTGGTCTTGATTGCATAAGTTTTCCTTTGCAATCTCTGGAGCCCTAAAGGACGCCATAGCTTTCTAAAAAGGGAGGAGATGCGAGGGTCAACTGGTGCCTGTACAATGTATGTATGTATGTACGTACGTATTTACTTGTCGGTCTATACCCTACACGAGAACCGACTCACGAAATGACAAAATATAGTCGTTGAGAAGGACTGCTTTTCCCTCTGAGCGAGAGAAACGAGTCGACATGTGACCACAACGAGATTTGTTCATGGAGAACAGCTCCGTACCAAGGCAGGGGCGAGCGGTGCGGCCCCCCCACGGCGCCGACGTGTAGGAGGGCGCCAAACTGTTGGTTTTAGAGGTGCCACCAGGGCCGTTTCCTGGCATAAGACGACTCAGCGGCCGCTTAGGGCCCCGCTGCTACTAGGGGGGCCTTAAAGAGGTTGGAAGTCAAATTTTTCAATGTGGTGGTGGATTGTGCCATCGGGTCAATAAATGAGATTCAAAACATTAGATGTGAGGGACATATTTGGGGTTCTCCTAAACTTCACCACAATGAACAAGGAAGACTTGTCCTGCAAGTGTGAAAAGCTCTCTAAGATACTGAGCTCTCGAGCTGACTCTGACATTGATGGAAGAGAACTTGCCGACTTTACCTTCACACAACATGACTGCATTGGAGCTTCTCTCCTTCACTCATTAGAAGCAACTGGAGGAACTATAACCCAGTCTCTGGGTTGCACTAAGAATTGCCCGCACTCTACCTGTGACAGTAGCGTCAGCCGTGAGGAGCTTCTCTGAGATGAAGCTAATCAAGAACTACCTCAGATCATCAATGGGGCAGGATCGCCTCAGTGGCCTTTGCATCATAAGCATCAACCAGGACGTTGGCAGGGAGATTGCATATGATGATGTTATTGATGATTTCGCCCAGAAAAAAAAAAAATCTAGGAGGCAAAAATTCTGAAGATACAAACTGTTCTGTATAACTGTTAGCTATTAACGATTGTATCGTAGAGTTGATAATTGCATTATTTTTTTTATACATAGTTCTGTCATTTATTCTTAATAATGTATAAGCTAATTTTCAGGAATTTCATGAGTATTTTTCCTGTTTGTCTTCCGAAAGTATATATTTGTTGTTTGACATAAATGTTTCATTAAAATTTTCATAATTGTTTTTTTATTAACACAGCCATTTTTTGTATGCGTGTGCCGAGGTGATGTAGTAAGGCGTGAGTTGGTGGATGGAGGGGGTCGGGCCTCAAGTGGGTATACTGCTTAGGGCCCCGTAATGGCTAGAAACGGCCCTGGCTGCCATAGCATGAAATGTGGATTTTTAATTTTGTATTTATTATGTATTAATTATGTATTTCTATAATGAATTTGTATGTTCCAAGGAATGCCTTGCACAGGGCGCCATCACAGGTTGGTACGGCCCTGATGGAGAGGGCTTCGCCCCACTCCTCTTCTAATATAGAGCAGTCGTCTCGGCATAGTTAATCCGCCCCCACAATGTATATACGTGAGATTCAAACTCATTTTAGCAAGGGAGTGAAATAGATTCTACCTTGGCAGAGCGCGATATTTTAACTTCCTCGGGTAAAGCAACATAGCTAATTCTGTTAAGTATTGAGGCAACTGAAGGCATATTATTAAGCTTTATTTAGTGTAACTTGGTGGTTATGTCAGAATATAATGTAGTTTTAGTAATCTTGTTCCTCACCTCGACACATGGTAGCTTTACTAATAGGCTAGGCCGTCCACGATCATGAAGCCTATCACATAGAGGGAGGAAGTAAGAAATGAGAGTAGGCCAAGAAAAGCTACCTCTTTCACAGTAACAAGACAATCGATTTTCAGCCTTACGATCTGAATATTATTGGTTGGTTTGGTTTGAACAAGAAAAAATTTTAAAATAAAAATTTCATAATTGAAGAATAAAAGGATTAATAGTTAATTAGTTGAGGTCACTACTGAATTATCATTCAACAATGAAAAGGAAAAGACTCTACGGCTTTTTTTTAATGACCAATATTAATATAACGACAAAATTAGTATGGTACATAAAGTAAAATACAAAATGCAATGGTTATTAATCAAAACTAGAAGTACTTGCTATGTTATGAATTAATTGTAAGTATGAATACACACTGACAAACAATAACAGATTATAAGTCACATTAATTTGTACAATACTACAATTAGAGTTGCACCGATACCACTATTTTGGCCGATACCGATACTTTTATTTATTCATTTTAATTATAGAATAGTTTTCATTATAATAATATAGCGGAGCAATGACTACATGCTATTAGTCTAGCTTAGCCATTACTTTTACAATTAAGATATATATATATATATTTGAAATCAATTAATAAAAAGACAATATGTATCTTATTGCTGTAAACTATTAGCTATCATATATAGCCTACAGTAATGAGACTAAGATCACAATGGGCTCGTGTAGTTTACTTAGGGCCTTGGCCCTAAAGCCATTACTAATAAAGTTAGATGTAAATTTAATGTCGTATAAAAAATATTTTAAATTAAATTAATACAAAGATGATAATTTTATAACTTATTACTGTAAACTATATTATCATACACTGGTATATATTGGGGTATATACAGTAAAAGTACTGCTATCACTGTAGGCTGGTCTAGCTTACTTGGGCCCTATAGCCATTATTAATACATAAGAATTGTATTGTAAATTTATTTACCAGAAATATTTTTTATTTTATCAATATATATATATATATATATATATTTGAAATTAAATTAAGAAAAAGAAAATATATATATATATCTTATTATATAAAGTTCTTAAACCAATGAATGCATATAATGGTAGTGTATTATCAATAACTTTACACACGAGATTCAAGCAACTGAATGGTTTATTATGATTATGCATGCCGCGTGGTGCCATCTATGAACAACTTTACCAAACTTTCATTTTTACTGAAAACTATTACTGTAATTTGAAATTGTATATTTATATGATACTGTATTAAATATTTGTAATCTTGTATAGGGGCCTATAGTTACATTTTATGATTTTTTGTTTTGTTAGTAAATGTAAACATTGCTAATTTTGATAAAATATATATTAAATAACTAAATAAGATATTACTGTATAATAATAAAAAAAATTAATTTTATATAAAATAAGATAATTTCTTCAAAAAACAGTAATTCAAAGTATCGGTATCGGTTTTCAGAACAGTATCGGCCGATACCGATACATCGGTGCAACTCTAACTACAATAATGATTGTTAACTCGATAAATGACGAACACAAAGTTCTATACACAGACAAAGAAAATGGAATGTTCACAATCGCGTTGAATTTCTATAATAGAATTTCTTACAGGCTAAGTGAGTCAATGTGAAGAAAAATGAGAAGTTACAGATAAAAAATGTATGGATGTTTATAACAATTGTTTTCAGCAGCAACTCGTTGGAAGACTGATTTAAAATTTCAACTGTTTTAACCCTTTCACCGCCACTTATGGTAGGGGTATATATGTGGGTATGGCGAGCAGGTACGGATTTATAATAACGAATATATGCCGGTTTGGCAGTGAAAGAATTAATAACCGATTTTCTAAAATCTGCTCACAACATCGTGAGTGTTTTGAACCCTCTTCTCTCTTTTCCAGCTATCACTATTTCTATATTATATATCTGTTATGTCTACTCTAGACTTACTACTTCTGTACTTCTCTTGCAGCAACAGGCTAACTTTGGGTTGGGGTATTTTCCTCAAAATTCTGAAACAAGCATTTAGAGGCAGCAACCACTACCTTTCTTATAGGTCTGTATATATGATCTACGACTTGAACTAGATGATGTGCTTCTGGATTTGCCACAGGGTTGGGTATGGTCGCGCTAATGACAACCATCATGGCCAAGGTTGCCCACTGGAACAAAGGAGAGAAACTATAATTATAGGCTGGTGCGAGTAAAAAACAATACGTGCTCAAACACGTACAGGAGAAAATTCTCCCGAAGGAGATTTTCTTTTATGTAATTTTCCTTTTGCAACCAGTCTCCCAAAAGAGGTCTAGGGTTGAAGTGGAAATGCCGCCATTTTTTATTATGATTGTTTTAACTGATAAAAGGAAATATTAATAAGTGAAGTATCAGTTTTATGTTAAAGCATTTTAACGCACACAATTATGCATGGAAGTGAATTTTACTTTCTTTGGAAAGCGAATATCAAATTCACTCAAGTTTAATAATTTGAAAGTAGGCCTCAAACGGGTAATAAATGAAGGGGTAAAAAAAGCGTATAATGGAATTTACACGGGCTCGGATTGAAAAGGAAAATACGAAGCATTCATAAAAGTATGAGTAACTCTGTTGTTAGGTTAGGTTAATAAAACGATTGAATTAACACTTTGCTCCGAAATGCAACATTTTACTCAACGTTTCAAAATGAATCAAGTTAAGTAATTCGTTTTGATAACAACGCACACGACGTTTCGGAATAACAGTGTCACCACTGAGTTCAAATGTTTATAAAAGTGTTCCTGATTAGGTTGCTACACTGGGTTAGGCTAGTTAAAATTTGGTTAAGTTAAAGCTAAGCTAGATTAGCGAGTATCTTGCAATATAGGAATTACTGGAAAGCTTGGACGATGGATATTTAATTTTGTGACCAAAAGAAGACAAAGTGGTAGTAAATGAAGTCAAATCTGAACTCTCAGGAAACGAACTCTGTCCCACAAGGTCAGTATTGGCTCTCTTGCTGTTTATAATAGATTGCAAACATTGATACAGATTTTAACGACAAAGACGTGCGAGGAAATATCAAATGAACGTGACAGAAAAATTACAAAGCGACATCGAAACATCATTGAAACGTGCGAAAGAAAATAATATAAAGTTGAACGAACAAAAATTCCAACTTCTAAAATACGGTAACAGGGTGCTACAGAATAAAGGGCACGAAACACTGCGAGAGAGAACACCAAACTCACAAGTCGGATGCAGAATTCAGAAGATTAAAATCTCAACAAATAGAAATGTAATGGGAACTATATGGAGGATCTTCCGCAGCAGAAAAGCAAACATCAAACTAAAATTATGCAAGAGTTTAGTCCTACCAATAATTGAGTATTGCTCAGTACTCAAGCCCATAAAAAAAAAAAAAAAAAAAAAAGTTATGGTGGGACAAGGGGCCATGAAAACGAGGGTGGAAAATACCCTCAGAAAACGAGGCTCGAAACTTTTTAATGTTCTGTCAAAAGAACTGAGGAACCTCAATACACTAGAGTGAATAATTTCAAGGACCAGCTAGACATGATGTGCAAAGTTCTCTGACCATCCATGCCTATTTAATTTAACCGCTACGAGGGTTAGAGGAAACCAATTACCGCCTCCACCAAATTTCGCAAATGAGGTGGAATGTTACAAAGGGTTCTGAACCGTTGTTCGAAACTCGGTAACGGTATCTAAAGGTATTTAATGACTAGAGGCTGGATGTTTAGGCACTAAAAACCCTTAAAAAGACAGGCAAATAGGCAAAATAAACTATATATATATATATATATATATATATATATATATTATTGTATACTCATATGCGCCTCGGTAGTGTAGTGGTTAGCATAGCTGACTAGAAATCCATCGGCTCCGGGATTGAGACCTGGTGACGGGAGGCGGCGCGCAGCAAAACCCAGCTGTTCATCCTTCACAAAAAATTGGTTGGTAGATAAATGGGTACCCTGGGTAGCCTAGTGGTTAAGACGCTGGGCTGGTGGTGGGGCGGATTCCATATTAAACTGTACGTCAAAGGTGGAGTGACAAGCTTGGCCTTTGTCAGAATGATCAATTCGGGCGGGAGTAAAACCAAGGTTAAGGATATATATACATATACACACACACGGTGTTTCAGGAGGAAAGGTCAATACTTCGGAGGTGATAGTATCGGTCATTGTGAGAAAAAAAGTTCATATGAACATGTCTATTTCTGAATGGTTACAGATATAGAGCTGTTTAAATCTGATGCGCGCGCAGCTCCTCCTCCCATAACTTTGAACCATGTAAGCTGCAACAAATGTCATTTCTGTATCTGATACCATTCAAAATGCCAACGTTTAAATATTAAATGTTAGAAACAGTAATTGGTTTCTCTTTCTTGATTACCACTAACAATGCTTTTGTATTTGTAGATTCAAACAGCTCTATCTCCGTAACCATTCAGGATCAATCCCAGAATAGGCACCTGAAATCATTTTTAGGTGCTTAATCTGGGATTGAGGCAAAACACAGGTGCTTAATCTGGGATTGAGGAGAAAAAAATATAAACAGTTTTTAGAGATATAATTTCATTGTTTTTATCAATATTTGAAAAAATCAAACAAAACCTAACCTAACCAATTTATGTGGCAAGATAGATTTGCTTCAGAAACATTCGGGCTCATATTGCAGGAATTTATAATATCTAAAATTTTTCTTTATTCATTAAACCACTTTAAACCTTTTATAACTTTGCCTTTATTACATTTGTAATAAACTTTGTATAAACAATAAATTTTGTAATCATCAGGTTTTTTTTATTTAATTCCTTGCAAGGTGCCTATTCTGGGATCGAGGTTGAACGCAGGTGCTTCATCTGGGATCGAGGTACATCAGGTGCCTATTCTGGGATTGACCCACCATTCACAATTAGAGATGTTCATATTAAACTTCTCACAATGACCGATATTATCACCTTCCGAAGTATTGACCTTTCCTCCTGAAACACCCTCTATATACAGTATAGGGGCGACAAGCTTGACCTTCGTGAAATGAGAAATCATCGCACGGAACTTTTTGAATATATATATATATATATATATATATATATATGGAACTGATAGGCCTATTTTGGGACTAATGGAATAATAGTAAAAATAATGGAAAAGATAAATTAGGCAGTTTATGACGAAAGGCAATTTTTCTGTAAACGCAAAATTTGGCAAAACAGACATTTATGGCATTCTGCCTGAACATCCGCGCTCTGTTAATGACTTAACAGAAAACGCCGTTCGAGCCCTCATTTGTGACCAAAACAGTCATCGCGCCCTTTTTGGTTCGATGGCACAAAAATAAGGATTAGGTTTGGCTAATTACGTTTTTAGATATATCGATTTAAAAAAGTCGGTACCTCGCTTATACAGAGATACGTGTGTGGGGGGGGGGGGCTTCTGTCAAGAGAATGAACTTAGGATTAAACTATCTACAATAATAGTATTTGTGGACATCTTAAAATTAAAGGAAAAACCAAAAAGAAAACCCTTCATGAAACTGTTGACTAAAATTGCAGAAATATAAACATTAATTAAATTATAAAATCAAAGTATAAATTTTTTAAAATAAAAAAGATGACTTACAAATAGTTTGGAGGAGATAAACATTTTGCTGAGAATTAATCTTGAGTTCATTCAAAGTTGCAACTGAAAAGTTTCTTCAAATTGTGTCTCTGAAGAATGAAACCGACTCTTTATAGTTCGGAAGAAGTTACCAGATGTCGCAATTTGTTAGTTGTTCATTTCACATCCGTTGCTTTTTTTCTTTAAAAATAAAGATACACAAGATTTGAGGTTAAAGATATTCATTTTAATTATAAGAATTGTAGTTAAAGTCTCATAACTATGTAATTTTTAGTTAATAAGGTCTGTATATCAGGAGTTATAAATAACTGATTAATTAACATCTACATTTCATTTGGAAATCATGAATTAACTTTGGCCTCTCGAGGTTAGCCAGGTCATAAGCTTTAAGTTTTCGGACAATATTCGTTGGTTTTACCAATCTGTACTTATAATAAAAGGACGTGTGTGTGTGTGTGTGTGTGTGTGTCATAACTAAAATAATGTTATAATGTTTCAGACCAACAAAGACCCAAGGATCCACTCATGGCTGGTCTAACTGTATTCGTAATTGTGTTGTGCATGTCCTCCGTGGTGGGGCGGGGGGACCTACAATTTTACGTGGGTTCCGAATCACAGCCTTAATTTTACTACCTTAAACTATACCCAATCTATCAAAATACGCGTCTAATCGATTTTGAAACATGTTTAAGACGTGCTTCTAATTACTTCTACCGGTGTGCAAAATTCAGCAGCCTAAGAGGGTATCCTTAAACTCTTTATGCGATAGATCTAAATTAATTGGTTAGAGGTAGTAAAAACAAGCCACGCGTTAAATAACTAAGTAAATAATTAGAAATAAATTTGTTTAATTTAGATTGAAGTTGGGTAGATTTAGATTTAGAATTAATAAATAAGTTAGTTTTCTTTAATACTCTAAAATATAAAAAGCGCAAAGAAAAATGAGGATTGACTGTTATGCTATGATAGGTCAGGCAAAATGAGGGAACCCACCTTTCTCAACAGATTTTAAAGTTTTGGATATTGAGCTTGGATTGATTATATAGAAAATGTTATAGATTTTGTTCCAAGATAAATCTTGGATAAATAATAGTCAAATTTAAATGTATTGACCAGATTAAATTAATACCAGAATGTGCTTACCTTAAACACAAAACCAACAAATAAGTAAAGTATCGATTACTTCCAGCCCTCAATGATTTAAGCCTAAGAAACTAGCCTAACCTAACAACTCAGGTACTCCTAAATTGAATTATTATACGAGAAAAATAATTTAGATAAAGCACAAAAAATAACCCTAGATTTTAGATTTTAAATTTAAACTACTAAAGCTTTAAATCAAAACTAAAAACAAATAAATTTCCTTACTCAATACTTTGAATCGGGGGAAAACTGAGACTTCCTCACAAAGCAAAACCTGAGTATATACTCATAAGAATCTAATCTAACCTACGACTTCCGCTTCTAGAAGCTTCGTAGTTGGTTTATACAATTTCGGAAGAAAACGAAACAGTATATATATATACTAGTGGTGGATTTATGTAGACTTTTAATAGAATACAAAATATTATGATCGAATATGAATTAATTATTTATTTTCGTTGATTTTGGTCGGTTTGTGGTTATGTTTTAATTGGTTTTAATTGGTTTTTAATATATTTTGAAAACTGTTAAGCCGTTGGAGTATATTTCAAGAATTCCTGAACCCACTGTCTAAATATTTTAGACAACCGGAAACTATTCCATCTATTTACTATTCTATGCGTAAAAAAGTTTTTGGCAACTGCTGTCTCGAACCTTCTACTTGTCAACTTACACCCGTTATTTCTAGTCCTATTATATTGATATATTCGAAAAAGCTATCTCTATCTACGTTATCGAACCCATTCATAATTTTGAAAACCTGGATTAGATCACCCCTTAGCCTCCGAGTCTCGAGTGTAGTCGGTTTTATCATCTTAGTTGCTCGTCTTTGAACTCTTTCGATTTTGTCTATATCTTTTTCGCATATGCGGATTCCAAAATTGGATCGCGTACTCCAAATGAGGTCTAACTAATGATTTATAAAGAGGAACAATAATATCGCGCGATTTGTACTCAAAATCCCGAACTATAAAACCTAACACTTTGTTCGCTTTATTGACCGTTGCTGTACTTTGTTTCGCTACTTTTAAATCACCAGTGACTATAACTCCTAAATCTTTTTCCTGCACTACGCTTGCTAACTCCTTCCCTGACATACTGTACGCAAAATTACCGTTACGCGAACCTATATGTAAAATTTTGCACTTATCGACGTAAATCTCGTTTGCCATGTGACTGACCAATCAACGGTTTTATTCAGATCATTCTAGATTTTACCTCCATCTTCGTCATTAATCGCCCTACCACCCAACTTCGTGTCATCGCAAACTTTGAAACTGTACTGACTAGGCCGACATCTAAATCGTTAATATATATAAGAAAAAGCAAGGGGGCCCAACACAGAACCCTGAGGAAACGCCGCTCGCTACATAGCCCAACACGACTCCGCTCCATCAACAACCACCCTCTGTTTCCTATCGCAACCACTCTTCTATCCAATTTATTAGTGACGGTCACTAATGATGATGATGAATAAATTAATAAATTCAGAGCTGGGCACTTGCGTTTTTTTTTGCGTTTTTTTGCGGTACTGCGGTACTGCGGTACTACTACCGCACTACCAAACCGGTACCGCATAACCGCAGTACCGCAAAGGATCGCTGAAAGTACAGCAGTACCGCTACCGCATTCAAAATTTCCCGCATACTTTCCGCGGTACCGACCAACACGGTATAGCAGTACCGCAGTACCGCAGAAAAAAAAACCGCAAGTGCCCAGCTCAATAATAATAATAATAATATTACTACACCCCTGATTCCATGAGCCTTTGTTTTTTCCATGAGTCTTTTGGCGGTACGTGTCAAACGCCTTTTGAAAATCTAAATACACTACATCAACCGCCCGATGACTATCGTAAACTTCAACCACGCTTTGAAAAAATTTAAAAGATTAGTTAAGCAAGATTTGTTTCGCTTAAAACCGTGCTGCGTATTTTAACCAAGTATTGCAATTCTAAGTATTGGACTATACGATCCCTAATTATTGATTCCAGTAGCTTACCTACAACAGGCGTTAAACTGATTGGTCTATCATTTCCGCCGCACCTTTATCGCCTTTCTTAAAGATAGGTGTTACATTTGCTAACTAAATTACTAACTATGGAAGTAGTTACAAACATGAAACTTCACACACATATTGATTACGTCCCCAGGTTGTGCAACTGGATGTTAATAAATTAAATAATTAAAATTACTGGGCCCGAAGACCCCAGCACCGCGATTAAACTACAGAAAAGAACGCAGCCGTGAAAATTTTGAGCGTCACATTCTATCAAGATTTCTGAATCTTAAGATTTTCATGACTAATTATTTGGTCAATAAAACTATAGAAAAGAACACTGTCATGAAAATCTCGAGCTTCACATATAATTAAAACTAGCGGAGTGACAGTCGTTGTCAGGGTGGATGTTGAACGCTATATATATATATATATATATATATATATATATATATATGCCCGGGGTAGGTCAACTGAATGCCCGGTTAGGTTAATTGTACGCCTTTGACGATTGGTTATGTTTAGTCGTGATATTTTCGTTAGCTTATAGCGTTCAACATCCACTCCGGCAACGACGGGTTGCTCCGCTAGTGTTAAATAAAAATAATTTTCCATTTTCAAATCTGTCTATTCCTAATTCATGTCATTCTCAATCTCATTCGCGGCCTTTCCCATTTTGGTCCCGGTTAGGTTACGATTAGTTAAGTTAGGTTATGATTGGTTTGGATACGATAACTTAGGTTCTGCTTGGTTAGGCTAATGTTAGGTTGGGTTCTGATTGGTTAAAATAATTTAGGTTAGGAAATATTAAACAATGCCACGCAGCTCCGTTTCAGCGACGAAAACATTTTTGCTTCCCAAATCAAGACACACTTTTCTCAAATGTGTATTTTTTTCACTTTTGTACATTCTTACTCGTGGCATTGAGGATTACATTGAGGAAACATTTACAAAATTTACTGCCCTTAAAAGGCATCGTCTGAAGGGATGGAAAGACGCAATACGAAGTAGGAAAACTACTTCATTACCATCTGCCCTTGAAAGGATACGACATATACCCATACCCATCAATTTGTCTGTTTTTAAACATAATATTCGTTTGATTTATCTATCAGGGGTCAGGTGAGTGAGATAGCCAAGCAATTAGTCCACCTCTTCCGATCCATTTGGGTGGGAAGAGTTGATTCAAGACAGAAAAAATAAGTAATTATTTTATGGCAAAAAAATTATTGTAAATATTAATAATGTAATATTTTTTACCAATAAAGTTTATTAATATTATTATTATTATTATTTTAGAAAGTCGATATTAGCCTGTGTCTTTATAAAGGAGTTACATTTAATTTCCAATATTGTGAATAGTTTTTTATTTTCATTACTGAGTTTCTTAATAATAATTCTAGATAAAAATTTGCAGTATGCTAACAATACTGTCTTCATTTTTTCTTCTGCTGACGCATTTCGTTCATACACTTTGAACATCTTCAGAGCTCTATACATAATTTTAAAGTAAAATGGGTTATACTGTATATATTTTTTTTTATTGTAAATTTGATACAATTTCAAAATAATTTAAGAATATTCGAAAGTTCATTAAATTTTATATTAATTTTCGGTTTTTCATTTAATGTAAAAGGCTTGGGCAATTTTTAGTTTTTGTACGTTATGTGATGAGTAGAAGATTGGAAAGGTTTGAGAGATATTTTTTTAATTTAATATTTTATTATCTACTCCGTAATGTTCGTTAATTTTACTCGGACGATATTTATGTTGGTACGCTCTCTCTTTAATGTGGTTTGTGGCGTAACTAATGTAAGTCGACGTACAGTCAACTACAGGACACATAAATTGGTACACCACACGATATTGCTTATCAGGGTTTTAGTTACGCGTCGAAAAATGGCTCGATAACTTTTTGTTTTTATAGTATACCTTTTGGTTAGCTTCCGCCCGAATTGTTCATTCTGACGAAGGTCAAGCTTTTCACTCCACCTTAGACCTACAGTTTAACGTGGAATCCGAACCACGCCCCATCAGCAGCCCAGCGTCTTAACCACTAGGCCACCTAGGGTACCCATTTATCTACCAACCACTTTCTTTTTTATTGTGTAGAAGGATGAAGAGCTGGGTTTTGCTGCGCGCCGGCTGCCATCGGGTCTCGAACCCGGGGCCGATGGATTCGTAGTCAGCGATGCTAACCACTACACCACCGAGGCGCGTGTTAACATTGATAATTTTTTCTTTATCCATTGGTTTTATGTGCCTCTTTAATATATTGTTTAGACATTTTTCTTCATGTTTTAGTCTTGTTGGGTTTCTTGGTTCGAAGTCAAATTTTATATCTGTATTTTTATTTTTATTTTCATCCTCGCCCTTATTTTTGTTATATAAATTTGTTAGAGTTCGGTTTACGATATTATCGATTAAAAATAGCTGAAAATCACTGTTTATTAGATTTTGCTTTATTCTCTCAATTTCTTGATTAAATAGTTGCCAACTTGAGCATATATTGAAAGCTCCGCGCACGAGTGTTTTAATTATTGATAGTTTATATTTTTCTTCTGAGTATGAATTATAATTTAAATACGTTCCTTTGTCCGTTGGTTTAACACGTACACCACCCGTTAAACATCCATTTTGACCACTGTATATATTAATGTCGAGAAAAGAGAGTGTATTATTCAAGGAAGGTTCAAATGTGAATTTTAATTTACTTAATTCATGAAGTCTTCGAATAAATAAAGGAATGCGGTTATTGTTTTTAAATAGTATCAAGGTATCGTCGCCATATCTCATATACAGTTTTGGGTTGTAGAAGTTGTTTTCTTTCATTATTTTATTTTCTAAGTTTGACATATAAAAGTCCGCGAAAGTAGGTCCTAATGGTGTGCCCATAGCAACACCATCTATCCGTACGTAGGTTTCATCACAGAATCTAAACGGACTTTTTGTACAACACAAAATAAGTAATTGTTTCATATCTTCTTTTTTAATGTTGGTGCAATTCTATTCTTCTATCTTATTCTTAAATAAAAGCTTAAGAGAATTCAAAGATGACATTGAGTTTAAACATTTAAATAAATTACACAAACTTTATGGAGGAACAATTATACAGAAAAACAAAGAATCAATAGTGACTAATTTATCAAATTATGAACCTAATGAACACGAATCTAATATACTTGACAAAGGATTAAATTTTGGGCTTAGGAAACCATCTAAAAAGATAGAAAAACAAATTGAAACCGAAAGATTTTATGAAAAAATTAAATACAATGAACATAATGGTAAAATAAATGGGATTAATGATGATGAACTTAAAACGAAATTAAAAACCTTTTCAATCTCATTTATTGAGAATAATAATCATGGAAAATTAACCAAAAATGAATATGACGCGATATCATCTCTTAGAAACAATGACGAAATCATAATAAAAAAATCTGCTAAAAGGTAATAGTACTGTTATATGAACGAGAATGAATATAATAATAAATTAAGAGATATTGTCAGCAATAATAGTAAATTTTGGAAATGTGATTTTAACGCAACACTTAAAACAAAAAATGAAATAAATAAAATTGCGAATTCAATAAATGACGTAAACATCTCCAAATTACTAAAACGATCGTGAAGTTATAATGATGGTCATCTTTATGGACTATCTAAGATTCATAAAAACTCTACTAATCCACCATTACGCCCCGTCATCTCAATGAGCGGAACTGTCACGCATGATATCGCTCAGTTTTTAAATAAGATAATAAGATTGTATCTTAACAAAAATTTTATTATAAATTCTACGACCGAAACACTAGCTAAATTAGTTAACTTAAAAATAGCCAACGCTGAACAACTCGTTTCTCTTGACGTGGAATCACTTTTACAAATGTACCAGTCATGGAAACCATAGAAACAGAGCCGGATTTAGACGTGTGGAGGCCCTGGGCAGCCTCCATGTGGAGGCCCCCCTACCTTAGGGGAAGACATAATTGAAGTCATCCATAAGATTCATAATATAATTAACATACACTTTCAAAACATCGTGCACTCTTGTGTCTGTCCATTCCACTCATTTCTACAAAAAATGAAAGCCTCGGGTTACTCGGGTATTCCATTATAGTGAGAGTAGGCCTAAAAGAGTAATAAAAACAAAATAATAATCAGTACACAACAAATAGTAATTGGTAAAAGTTTATGTACTACAGTGGTATGGATGCGCGTGTTTTTTTGTTGATCATCTATCGGGTTTTTCTAGTTTCGGGTTTTTTCTTTTGATAATGGCTTGTCAATATGTGGAGGCCCCCAAGATGTGGAGGCCCATGGCAGCTGCCTACTTTGCCCACTCCTAAATCCGGCCCTGCATAGAAATAATTTTGGACAATGTTCACAATAATCAAAATTTAATTGCAAACCTTAAAAAAAGAAACATATGAAACAATTACTTATTTTGTGTTGTACAAAAAGTCCGTTTAGATTCTGTGATGAAACCTACGTACGGATAGATGGTGTTGCTATGGGCACACCATTAGGACGTACTTTCGCGGACCACCAAGATCATCAAAACCATTAATAAGAATTCGAAGGCTACTGGACCAGACAACATATCTAACATACACCTTAAATACTTGGGCCAACAAGGAATATTAGCTCTCACAAATATCAGCACATATTCATACCAACACTGTATTATTCCTGACATATGGAAACAAGGTAAAATTATTACACTAATCAAACCAAACAAAAATCCAACAGAACCAGCTTCCTATAGACCCATTACTTTACTATGCACACCTTCCAAAGTAACAGAAAGACTAATCTTACAAATCACCAACCCACACATTCCACTATCGCCTACTCAACATGGATTCAGACCTCACCACTCAACCACGACATTACTCACTAACCTCACGCAGCACATCATGGATGGCATCAACTTCAGACGACCAGCTCAACGTACACTATTAGCAACAATAACATTAGTAAAGCATTTGATGCTATCCCACGCTTCCCTCTCATAACCAAAATACTCAACACAAACATGCACATTAACACCAAAAGGTGGCTGAGCAACTATCTTTCAGGAAGATACTCACATGTCACATTTAATGGCAAGTCATCCAAAAACAAGATTTTTCCGAACGGGGGTCCCTCAAGGCTCTGTTCTCTCACCAACACTCTTCAACGTATACATGCATGGACATTCCAACACCCATAGATAACAAGCTTACATTATCATCATATGCAGATGACATCACTCTAACATCCACCCACAACAACATCGACACCGCTACAAATAACCTACAAACATACATAAACAGTATACAAGACTGGCTCACACACAATAGACTCAAAGTAGCGCCCACAAAATCAACCATCACCTTGCTTACAAGCAACACAAAGGAACACCAGGTAATTCCACAGCTTACACTAAACAACATCACATTCCACACACTCACAGGACCAAAATACTTGGGGTCACATACAAACACATCATTATCTTTTGCAAACCACATTCAGGATATTAAAAACAAATGTACGTCAAGACTTAACACGCTTAGGGTACTAACAGGTAAAACTTTGGACACCAGCAGGAAACAACATCACTCATATACAAAAAATATATTCGCCTCAGTTATGGACTATGCTAGCCCATGCTGGGCACACATTATCTCAAACACACACATAAACACCTTACAGACAATACAAAACAACGCACTTCGTATCATTATAGAAGGCACTCAAACAACACCAATAGAACCCTGCACACAGAAACAAAAAATACTGAAAGTTAGGGAACATTTAGACATGAGGGGAACACAATTCATGGCAGCAGCGACAACTAACCCACAACACCCTTGCCACTACATGTACAATCACGCACCGACACCTGCACCATTAAGGTAACACCAGAGAGACATTATAACCAAATACTCCATTCCATACCACGCCCCACAGACATCACGCAGTACAGAAAACACATACACACACACACAACCTAACCCACAAAGCACTGACACGACTCGGTCCGAATGCGGTCCTAGGTGCGAAGTCGCACCCATTAAACAGGTCAGAGATCAGCCTGAGCAGATCGGATCGAGTTAACTTAGAACGATTCCGATGTGGACATCACCCCAACTTACTAACATATAAACGGTTCTAGGACAGTTCATACCAGGACAGCTCATACCAGGACAACTTATACCCAGACAACTCATACCCGGACAACTCATACCTAGGAAACTCATATCTAGGACAACTCATACATAGGACCAGAAAAAAAATGAAAATTTAATGAAAACATTTATTTTGTAAAATTAAAAATTAAATTTAAACATTTAGAATTCATGCAAGTTATTAATGAAAACATTTTGAAATGAAAACATTTATTTTGTAAAATTAAAAATTAAATTTAAACATTTAAAATTCATGCAAGTTATATTATATATATATATATATATATATATATATATATATATATATATATATGCCCAGTTAGGTTCATTGAATGCCCGGTTAGGTCAATTGAATACCAGGTTGGGTTCATTGAATGCCCAGTTAGGTCAACTGTACGCCCTTGACGATTGGTTAGGTTTAGTCGTGATATTTTCGTTAAAACTAACGAAAATATCACGACTAAACCTAACCAATCGTCAAGGGCGTACAGTTGACCTAACCGGGCATTCAAATTTTATCCTATGTAAATAATGGTTCTCTATTTATTATATGTTTGCAATAAATAATAAATTTGTTGTTATTGTTTTCTTATCTTATTTCGGTTAATTTGCAGAGTTTAAACTTTCGGGGTGGATATAGATGAAAAGATCAACATTGGGGTGGTAATTGTTGAAGAGAGTATGAGTTGTCCTAGGTATGAGTTGTCCTAGGTATGAGTTGTCCGGGTCTGAGTTGTCCGGTATAAGTTGTCCGGGTATGTGTTGTCCTGGTATGAGCTGTCCGGTCACGCATATAAACACAGACTAGACAACTCCATAGACGACACCTGCCACCTGTGCCACGACACACCACAAACAGTTGAACACATTATGACAGACTGTACCGCTCTAGCACAACAACGAACACAACACAACATCACTAGTGCGCTGAACCTCTGGTCCACTTCGAAGAGGGCGATCGGTTACCTGCGTGCCGCCGGCTTGCTCGATCAGGGTGGGGCTGATCGGCTAAACAACAACAACAACAACTTTCGCGGACTTTTATATGTCAAACTTAGAAAATAAAATAATGAAAGAAAACAACTTCTACAACCCAAAACTGTATATGAGATATGGCGACGATACCTTGATACTATTTAAAAACAATAACCGCATTCCTTTATTCATTCGAAGACTTCATGAACATTAATATATACAGTGGTCAAAATGGATGTTTAACGGGTGGTGTACGTGTTAAACCAACGGACAAAGGAACGTATTTAAATTATAATTCATACTTACCAGAAAAATATAAACTATCAATAATTAAAACACTCGTGCGCGGAGCTTTCAATATATGCTCAAGTTGGCAACTATTTAATCAAGAAATTGAGAGAATAAAGCAAAATCTAATAAACAGTGATTTTCGCTATTTTTAATCGATAATATCGTAACCGAACTCTAACAAATTTATATAACAAAAATAAGGCGAGGATGAAAATAAAAATAAAAATACAGATATAAAATTTTATTTCGAACCAAGAAACCCAACAAGACTAAAACATGAAGAAAAATGTAAACAATATATTAAAGAGGCACATAAAACCAATGAACAAGAAAAAATTATCAATGTTAACATGCGCCTCGGTGGTGTAGTGGTTAGCATCGCTGACTACGAATCCATCGGCCCCGGGTTCGAGACACGATGGCAGCCGGCGCGCAGCAAAACCCAGCTGTTCATCCTTCTACACAATAAAAAAAGAAGTGGTTGGTAGATAAATGGGTACCCTGGGTGGCCTAGTAGTTAAGACGCTGGGCTGCTGATGGGGCGTGGTTCGGATTCCACGTTAAACTGTAGGTCTAAGGTGGAGTGAAAAGCTTGACCTTCGTCAGAATGAACAATTCGGGCGGAAGCTAACCAAAAGGTATACTATAAAAACAAAAAGTTATCGAGCCATTTTTCGACGCGTAAAAAAACCCTGATAAGCAACATCGTGTGGTGTACCAATTTACGTGTCCTGTAGTTGACTGCACGTCGACTTACATTGGTTACGCCAAAACCACATTAAAGAGAGAGCGTACCAACATAAATATCGTCCGAGTAAAATTAACGAACATTACAGAGTAGATCATAAAATATTAAATTAAAAAAATATCGGGTCAATCCCAGAATAGGCACCTGATGTACCTGAATCCCAGATGAAGCACCTGCGTTCAACCTCAATCCCAGAATAGGCACCTTGCAAGGAATTAAATAAAAAAAACCTGATGATTACAAAATTTATTGTTTATACAAAGTTTATTACAAAGTAATAAAGGCCAAAGTTATAAAAGGTTTAAAGTGGTTTAATGAATAAAGAAAAATTTTAGATATTATAAATTCCTGCAATATGAACCCGAATGTTTCTGAATCCATCTGAAGCAAATCTATCTTGCCACATAAATTGGTATAGATATAGGTTAGGTTAGGTTAGGTTAGAGTTGATTTTTTCAAATATTGATAAAACAATGAAATTATATCTCTGAAAACTGTTATATTTTTTCTCCTCAATCCCAGATTAAGCACCTGTTTTTGCCTCAATCCCAGATTAAGCACCTAAAAATGATTTCAGGTGCCTATTCTGGGATTGATCCAAAATATCTCTCAAACCTTTCAAATCTTCTACTCATCACATAAGGTACAAAAACTAAAATTGCCCAAGCCTTTACATTAAAATGAAAAAACCGAAAATTAATATAAAATTTAATGAACTTTCGAATATTCTTAAATTAATTTCAAATTGTATCAAATTTACAATAAAAAAAATATATATATATAACCCATTTTACTTTAAAATTATGTGTAAAGCTCCGAAGATGTTCAAAGTATATGAACGAAACGCGTCAGCAGAGAAAAAAAGAAGACAGTATCTTAGCATACTGCAAATTCTTATCTAGAATTATTATTAAGAAACTCAGTACTAAAAAATATTCAGAATATGGAAATTTAAATGTAAATCCTCTATGAAGACATAGGCTCATATCGACATTATCATTATTATTATTATTATTATTATTAATATTATTAATAATATTTTTATTATTTTAAAGAAAAGAAGAAAATTTGGTTCCACGATTTTTCCTTTAATTTTAATTAAAAAATATTTACTAAAATAATTAATTAAATTTTAAAATAAGAAAAAACTTTATTTTGTATTAATTAAAAAAAAATTTAATTTGATCAATTTAAAGTTTTTATACGCAATTTTTACGCAAGAATTCGTGATTTTAAAAGCTTAATTTTGCTTTTAGCATTTTCCTATTAAAATTTATCATTTTATTTTATTTATATTCGCCATTGATGTTTCTTCGAACAAAAAATTATCCTCAAATGCGAGTTAAATTCATTATAAACTACGTAGATATGTATAATTTATGTACACATTACATAATGGTTTTGCGTAATAATAATTTCTATAAATAAGTGTTATCCACAAGCGCGTAGCGTTTTCTTGACCCGCCACCTTTTTAGGAAGCGGAAGAATAGATGTCGTAACCATGCAATTGGCATGCAGAAATGTTAGTTTTAAGATTTTTATTTTGTTCGCAAAAAGCCAAGCGTTTTGGGTTATGAATATTCATAAAGGCATAAGATAAAGATGTTTTCAAAAATAAAACGGTAATTTTATTTAAGTGGTTCTCAGGGAAAGAGGAGACCCAAAACCGCTTGGCCGCGGAGGTTGACAACTAAAGTTTCCAGATGTACACATGGTTAGTTTCGCTTTCAAATGAGGTTGTGACTTATATAACGCAGACTCGAAGACACCAATAAAGTTGAACCACAAGGGGGTCATAAACTTTGGGCTTCGAATCTGTTAACGGTCTTTAAATGTATTTCGTGGGAAGAAGGAGGGGTCTATACTCGGAAATCAGGTCCAGCTCCAATCAGGGGGCCCAGGATCCTGGAAACGAAGTGAAGACGCCTTCTTTCTCTCTTGTATGGGTAATAGCCTTCTGGAGGGACGTTCTTAGGAAAATAAATGATTTGATAGGTTTGCAGAATATTGGAAGGCGGGGTCCTTCAAATTTGTAAAGTAAATTCAAAAATTGATAAGTCAGTTGTAGTCGTTCCTCCTTGAAGTTAACTGTGGTTAAACAAACACCCTGTAGACTTGTGGCGTAATAAACTTTAAAACGGAAAGTGTACCATGTCATTCGTTTACGCGGAAATCGGCGCGTAAAAGTAAGAAAACTTAAAACTGAAAGAATCAATTGTCACTAAAGTAAAAAGAATTAAGAACTTATAGTTCATGAATTCGTTTACGCGGAAATCGGCGCGTAAAAGTAAGAAAACTTAAAACTGAAAGAATCAATTGTCACTAAAGTAAAAGAATTAAGAACTTATAGTTCATGAAATTCGTTTACGCGGAAATTTGAGAATATTCACTTGAAGGTTAGCGACCTTAACCGAGAATTTGATTGTAACTTAATTAATGTTAACCAACGGACCAAGAGTTTTGTGAACGGTCTCTTAAGTAAATTTAGCTCCACTTAAATAGAAATAGGGTACGTCTGGGCCCTAATTTCCTGAATCCGTCCATTTGGGTTCAGAAAGAAGTCCCGGTAGTTAACATTGTAGAGTTTGCAAGTTTTGTAGCGGCCGTAAATCTACGGTCCGTACGCAGCCCAAGTGGGAGTAAGTTTGTCTCCTGCAGAGTAAGTAACTTTAGTCTTTGAATATCTGGGTCGAATTCCGACCACTTCATTTATTGTTATGTATTGTTTTTTGTTGCACTAAAAACAAAAAACCCTCTATCTATAAATTATTGAAATTCCGATAACTGTTAATCTTTTCTTTAGATTTATCATTGCTGATCAATTTAACGATTTAAATTCAATCACTGTGAACTTTGTCTTTGACGTTAAGATTATTGTATTGTCTGAATTTTATAGAAGTAATACAGAATAAAATATTAAATGCATGTACTGTGTCAAGTAACATTTAATAAAATTTATAAGAGGGCGTGTGTTGTTTTAAATACCTTGTGATAGACCCTCTTGTTAGCTGGGAAAATTAACGTTCCAAGTAGGCTTGTGGAAAGCCGAAGGAACCTAGCCTATCAATTTAAAGGGCCATCCGTCTTGGGTAGGCGAATAATCCTGAACGTAAATAAGAGATAAACTCACCGGGTACGCCCAACTTAAAGGGTGCCCGTGAAGTAAATTAAAAGTCAGAGAACGGGCGTTCAATACCATAAATAAATATACGGATTGGGCGCGTACGTCATTTGGTGTCAGAAGTGGGATTATTCTATTGCAAGGTATTTATCGCAAGAGTGTAACTCTTTTGTTAAAATAAATTTGCGTAACAATAAGCAATTGTAGGAATAACTGGAACGGTGATTTTATGAAATAATTGTAACAACGATTATATGAAGTCACCGTGACGGTGATTTTGTGAAATAGTTGTAGCAGCAATTATATAAAGCAAACTGGAACGGTGATTTTATGAAATAATTGTAACAACAATTATATGAAGTCACCGTAACGGTGATTTTTGTGGAATAGTTGTGACGGCATTATATAGAGTAACTGGAACGGTGATTTTATGAAATAATTGTAACAACGATTATATGAAGTCACCGTAACAGTGATTTTATGAAATAATTGTACAGCAATTATATGAATTAATTGCAACAATGATTCGGTAAAATAATTGAGAACAGTAAGAAGGGTCGTTAACAGTGATTAAAGTTTTAAAGGTTTTTTTTTAACAAACAAATACTTTCGCAATGTCGGTAAAGAGCGTAGAAATAACGATGAGGAAAGCGTAGTGACATGATGATTCCGAAACAACGAACTTAAACGAAATAAGTACAGAAAGTTTGGAAAATTTACAAAGCATAAATTTGGCCAAAATTATTCGGTTAATAAATGAATGCAGGAATTAGAAAAAGAAATAAATCGAAGAAGGTCGAAACTGGAAGACCTTGTATGATTATTCCGCGATGGGAGTATTTGGACAACCGAGGTCGGGGGTTCGTCCCGAAGAATCTCTCTAGTTCCTCCCGTTACAGAAGAACTTGCGAGGCAAGAAAGGATTGGGTGGAGACCAGAGAGCCCAGAAGACATCCCAAAGAATCCTTGCAGAAGTGCACACACCACAAGACGAGAAACACCGCACCGACGAAGACCGGCAGCAGAATATAAAAACCGTCGTACAGGTATTAAGAGTACTAGCTTACCTTTGCAACGTGAACAGGCAGTAAGGGGTCCTGAGCAAACGACTTTTGGACACACATTGGAAGAAGTTCGCCGAAGTTTGTGGGCGAACGGGCACAAGAGAACCCAGGAACCAGCCCAACGCCGTCCGGAAGGAACAAGGTGAGACAGTCAACCCAATTGCCACAGGAACATTAAGTGCAGGTAATGCCTTGGTTCAGGCTAATCCCACAAGGAGACATATTAAAGTGGGCATACCTAAGGACGCGTTGAAGACCGTTATGCCGGAGTATGCTTGTAATTGCATCAAGGAACATCCTTTCGGAACTATTGGATGGAAGCAACCCAGTTTTCGGTAAACAACCCAAGCTTAGGACTAAAAGATGAAGAGGTCCTAAGAGAAGAAACGCCACATGACAGAAGCCGAAGACTGCCGAAACTGCAAAATTCCTCCACATCCTGGGACTACAACTCACAAGATGCAGAAGAAAGACAGCCACAGCCACAAAGGAGGACAACAGCAAGGATGTGGAGGTGAACGACAGAGACAAGTCCAGCAAGAGAGGAGAGCCCAGAAGGAAGAACTGTGACACTGGTCACAGGAGGAATAACAACTCAAGAATGTGACTACAACCCATGAGAAACCAGAAGAGAAAACAAACCAAGTCAAATGAAGACAGAGACTCCAAAGAGGAAACAATGGAAGAAAGTGGCCGGAGCCAGTGCAAGATTTGTCAGCAAATGCGAAATTGGGAAGAGGCGTGCCATCGAACAAACCTTCGACAGGATTGGAAGGAGAAGCCTCCCGAATAGCTTCAGAGGAAGTAGCGGCGAGTCCGTCGGCTAGGACTGATCACCCTACCAGTACTCGTCGCTCAACAAGCTTCCACCGCGCTGAGCGATGGTGGAGCTTCCGTCACATTGACATAGGCTATGCACAAGAACATCGGGAGCCTTCTTGGGACAGTGGCCAACTTCTCAGTACAAAGTTGCACAGGCCGCCCCCGCCTATTCATGTAAAGGGAGTAGTAGTAAGTTTGACTATGGGAAGGGGGGTTGAAGAATTCTTTTGTGTTTGTATAATTCCAGAGGCTCAGCAAGACTTGACTATAGGCGTATTGTTTTCGGAGGACATGAAGGCGAAACAAAGGTACGCAACCCAGGTAGACCACCAGAAGAGGACAGTCCTGAATGAAACAGTAACCATCCAAGTAAAGGGAGTAGACAGTAAAGTGCGAGGGACTCTGTAGAGGCAATCCGCACGAAACACTAAAGGTGGCCGCCTGATTCTGACGAGTGAAGTCAAGACCTGGGGAATATGGGTTCCCCTGGGAAGTCTACTACTACGCTGCAATGAATGTGCAGTGAAGCTCGGGGAAACTTAAAAAAATGTTACCGAGCAGATCCCACAGAGGAAGATGAGGTTACTGATGATCAATCAGGATGACGAAGAATACCTTGGCGAAAAAAGAGACGTCGTGGGCATAGTGACGGAGGCAGAGCTAATTGGGAGGGTAGTCGACGCTCACCCCAAATTGGAACGAATGTCACGGTGAAAGGAAGTCAAGCAATTGAAGAAGGACTTCGAAGAACGAGTGACAAGCCTCAAGTCCCATGTCCTTGGTTGGAAATCCTTTTCCGACAAAGAAAGGAAAATCGTCGAAGAGTGGCTAAGGGATTATTCAGATGTCTTCTTACTGGGTGGCGAGCCCTTGGGTTATAATAACCTGATGCCAATGAAGTTGGAAACCCAGGACCATCCTCCCATCTTTAGGCGACCCTACAGGTACCTATTACACACGAGGAGGAGGTAAAGCGACAAATAGCAGAAATGCTGGATCAAGGAGTGATACAGCATAGCCGTTCCACCTGGTCGTTTCCATTGGTAATCGTGAAAAATGGGGAATATGGGTTCCCCTGGACGTCTATTCTCCGCTGCATAGGATATGCAGTGAGGCTCGAGGATACTTGGAGAAGTTGTCGAGCAGAATTCCAAAGGGAAGTTAAATGATATGGGAATAGACAGTGGAAAATTGGGGATATGAGTTCCCCTGGACGTCTATTCTCCACTGCATGGGATATGCGGTGAGGCTCGAGGATACTTGGAAAAGTTGTCGAGCAGAATCCCCAAAGAAAAGTTAAAGGAAAAGGGAATAGACGAAGAAGAAAATTTGGGGTATGGTTTCCCCTGGACGTTTACTCTACGCTGCAATGAATGTGCAGTGAGGCTCAGCGTGGTTTGCAAGTATCACAGAGCGGGAAATCTCAACGGGAAGTTAACCTTTCCAAGGAGGCGGTAAAGTATCTTGAGAAATAAAGGTGACGACTAAAGAGTATTACCTTGAAGATAAGATGACATCGGCATGGTGGTTGAGGCAACGAGAACGGGGAGGTTCGTCGGAACAGCCGTTTGATTCCTCGCCCGAAACGAAAAATGGAACAAGTGTCACGGTGAGAAAGAGTCAAATTTCCACAAGTGACTAAGAAGAGATTGAAAACACCTCAAGACGCATGTTCACCGATGTCCGTCGCTCTCAAAGGGAAGAAGACCGACGAGGGAAAGAAAAGATTAACTACTACCGTCACCGGTAGAGTACCAGGACCAAGTGATCACTAGGAACGAAGAGTGACCACAGGAATCCAAAGGGGAAGCGATTGAAGAAAAGAAGCGTAGGGCCCTGAGGCTTTGTGTAGACTATAGACCTTGGGACGTCAATGGCAGCAAGGAAAAAATAAGTACCCATCATTGAGGATGACTAAATAAGTACCCATCATTGAGGAAACCTTGGCCAAGTTGCACGGGACTCATTACTTCTCGAGCAGGGATTTACGCTCGGGAGATTGGCAGTTGGCCATTCACGACGATAGCATCTCGAAAACTGCCTTCCCCACGGGAAGCGGTCATTTCGAGTTCAGGGTGGTCCCGTTTGGATTGTCCAATAGTCCACCAGTGTTCCAAAGAGTAATGAATTTATTTTGCCGAAGCAACTGGACAAGGAAGTACAGATTACTTAGATGACCTCATTGTCCTTGGAAGGTTTTAGAAGGACATGACGAGAGGGTACAACGAGCCTTGGATAGCCTACGCACCACCAGCTTAAAGGTAAAGTTGGAAAAATGACAGTTATTACAGTCCCAGGTGGGGTAATTAGGCCATGTGGTCACCAGGAACGGGGTGAAGCCCCAACAATCCAAAGAAGAGGCCAACCAACAGAAAGGAATTGAAGCAATGTTATATTTGGGCAGAGAGTCATCGTCCGTTCTGACCATAAGCCGTTGAAGTGGCTTCTGAGGGAAGGACACCGAGAGCCCAAATGGAAGACTAGAGCGTTCGGTTATGACATTGCAAGACTGCGACGTTCTCATCGAGTACGTGAAAGGCAAACTCAACAGAGTGGCCGATTGGTTGTCCCGCCCGCCTGGAGTGACGAAGGAGTTTGTGAACGCAATATCCGAACAAAGCGATCATTGATCGCAAGGTAATCGGCAAACAACAGTAGAAGGACGTTGAAATAGCGGCAATTCGAGCAGCCATCGAAGAAGGAAAGGCTTTCAGCTGGTCCGTAACCAAGCCCATCCAGCCGTCGAGAGTCAAACTAGTGAGGAACCTGCTGGTTTACATCGATGCGAACGGAAGAGAGGTCATCGTAGTTCCTAAAAAGTTGAGAGAGCAGCTCATTTGGAAAGCCCACACTGACGTCGGGAGCATGCATCCGGGAGCTGCCGGAACTACAGAAATCCTACGGGACCTTTATTTTGGCCAGGTATGGTTCAACAGGTACAGCAGGTAGTCCAAGCGTGCGACACGTGCGCGCGGAACAAATGGACGCGGAAAGTGACTGTGGAAACAATGCCTTGTGTGCGAGGCCACAGTCCTTGGGAACTTCTGCACGTGGACTTAGTTGGTCCCCTTCCTCCGACCGTGGAAGGCAGCCATTATATCCTCACGTGTGTGGATAGTTTCAGCAAATTCACCATACTGGCAGCAATAAAGGACAAGACGGCCCGGGAGGTGGCGGACAAGTGCCATCGTTTGATACGGTGCAAACTGGGTGCCCCTTCAGCAGTAGTATCCGACCAAGGCAAGGAGTTCTGGAACTCTACCTTGCAGGAGCTCTTCAGGGTTTGGGAAGTACGACACCAAAGGACCGCCGCATACCAGCCCCAAAGCAACGGGGAGGTCGAACGTCGGAATAAAGATTATGCATCAAACTCTGCATACTTTGTAAAGAAACGGGACGAGACTGGGATAAAATCCTCGACACCGTGGAATTGTCCTTGAACATCAGAGTGCATCGAGCCACGGGGTATTCTCCATTCTTCTTGATGTACGGGCGAGCCCCAACGTACCTTCAAAGCTATTTCGCATGCCACAGGAGGCGTGCGGGAGCCCGTACAACCCAGAGGAATACGCCGAAGACCGAAAGAGGAGTCAGAGAAATCTACCGCCGAGTGGAAGAGTTCATGCGGAGATACGAGAAGGCTAACGGAATCAAGGAATTGAAGCCGTTCGAAGAGAAGGCGCCCCATGGCTTGGTGTACATTGATTACCCGCGACCGGGCAGAGGCAAGTTGGAGCCCCGGTACGAGGGTCCATACATCATCAGGAACAGAAGACTCCAGTAACTTATCTCCTGCGTCACATGATCACTGGACATGAGATAGTGATCCATCGAGACCGCATCCGCCGCAGCATCGATGCCCCATGGGACGTTGAGCGACAAGGCGGGGCGGACGACGCAGGGGATGAGATGGGGGAAGGGCCAACGCCCCTCCTCTCGGGAGCTTCGCCCTCGACACCGGAGAAACATCAACACGGGGAAGTGAACCGGAAGGCGCCTCCCGCCCCCTGGCAGGACCGAGCGGCGGAACGAGGACCGCCGGGCGCTTCCGAACTACTTCCTCACGGAGAGCTTCGCCCAGGACAGGGAGAAACATCAACACGGGGAAGTGAACCGGAAGGCGCCTCCCGCCCCCTGGCAGGACCGAGCGGCGGAACGAGGACCGCCGGGCGCTTCCGAACTACTTCCTCGCGGAGAGCTTCGCCCAGGACAGGGAGAAACATCGACTAGGGGAGGTGAACCGGAGGGCGCTTCTTGCCCACTGGCAGGACCGAGTGGCGGAATGGGATCCGCCGGGCGCCTCCGAGCTACTTCCTCCCCGAGAGCTTCGCCCAGGGAACGGAGGAACATCGACCCGTGGAGGTGAACCGGAGTGCACCTCCTGCCCCTGGCAGGACCGAGTGGCGAGCAGGAGCCGCCAGGTGCTTCCGAACTACCTCCTCGCGGGGACCTTATGGGAATAGGGTCCCCCGGAGAAAGCAGACAGGCTGCTTTCCCAGGGCCACCGTTTGAGCGTCAGTATGCTCTTAGGCCCCGACCTCGAGTACACTACGAGGAACCCGAGGTTAACTAAAATTAAGTGTATCAGTGATAGTGTCCCAATCAAGGGGACAAGTAAATGGAAAGTTTTTGGG